>JAUUDZ010169298.1:0-18347 GCA_032361705.1 Panulirus versicolor | reverse complement strand
AATTTAAGGACATGGCATATTTTACTTTCTGCGTGTACCTTCACTGCTGTGGAGGGAGAGCCATCGGCAGTGAAGGGACTGCCCAGGTATACGTACCGCTCACAAGCCTCAACCACTATGTCGTCAACCACCATCTGTTGTTTGTCATCCTGAGTGCCATTTATAACGAAGAACTTAGTTTTGCTGTTATTTATCTTCATTCCATGTGTTGTACAAAACCTACTGAGCATCTTGAGTTTACAAATCATTGAATGTTTAGATGTAGATAATAGTACAGTATCATCCATTAAGACGAGTATATGCAACCAGCCCAAAAACCCGTCGTAGCCACAGCCTTGCTTAATCATATGAATGAGATCGTTGACATAGAGGACAAACAGCAGACAGGAGGTTGGAGAACCCTGCCGTACACCAATGGAGACAGTAACAAGGGCAGTACCGATTACACAGTTAGTCACTCTGTACATTGCTATAATTGACAACAGCATAGTCATGCCACATCCAAGTCTTTTTAATGCCAGAAAAAGAACATCACGTCGAACTCTGTCATATGCCTTTTCAAAATCTACAAAAGTTACAAACAATTTCATATTTTTCTTTCTTGCTAGATCAGTAAACAGGCGTAACGCTACAATGTTTTCTAGGCAGTCTCTGCCAGCCTGGGCCGTACATATGTTCGTGTGGAGTGTTACAGCTACTTCACTACATGATACTGAGTCATTGCATCTCTATGTGTGTTCCAGTGTGTCTTTTGTCAATATTACCTGAGTCTGATAGTATTGCTAGAGGAATTATTACTGGATCACTGCAAAACTCTAAGTCTGGGATCACTACAACATCCTCAGTCCGGGATCACTGCAACACCCTCAGTCTGGGATCACTGCAACACCCTCAGCCTGGGATCACTGCAGCATCCTCAGTCTGCGATCACTGCAACACCCTCAATCTGGGATCACTGCAACACCCTCAGTCTGGGATCTTTGCAACACCCACATTCTGGGATCTCTGCAACACCCTCAGTCTGGGATCACTGCAATATCCTAAGTCTGGGATCACCGCAACATCCTCAGTCTAGGATCACTGCAACACTCTCAGTCTGGGACCACTGCAATATGCTCAGTCTGGGATCACTGCAACATGCTCAGTCTGGGATCACTGCAACACCCTAAGTCTGTGATCACGGCAACACCCTCAATCTCAGATCACTGCAATACCCTCAGTCTAGGATAACTGCAACATCCTCAGTGTGGGATCACTGCAACACACTCAGTCTGGGATGACTGCAACATCATCAGTCTAGGATCACTGCAACACCCTCAGTATGGGATCACTGCAACACCCTCAGATTGGGATCATCGCAACGCCCTCAGTCTGGGATCACTGCAACACCCTCAGTCTGGAATCACTGCAACACCCTCAGTCTGGGATCACTGCAAAATCCTCAGTCTAGGATCACTGCAACATCCCCAGCATGGGATCACTACAACACCTTCATTCTGGGATTACTGCAACACCGTTAGTATGGGATCACTGCAACATAATCAGTCTTTGATCACTGCAAAATCCTCAGTCTAGGATCACTGCAATACCCTCAGTCTAGGATCACTGTAACACTCTCAGTTTGGGATCACTGCAACACTCAGTTTGGGATCACTGAAACATCCTCAGTAACCAATCACTGCAACACCTTCAGTCTGGGAGCACTGCAACCCTCAATATCAGATCACTGCAATACCTACAGTCTGGGATCACTGTAACACCCACAGCCTGGGATCACTGTAACATCCTCAGTCTGGAATCACTGCACCACCATCAGTCTGGGATCACTGCAACATCCTAATCTCGGTTCACTTCAACACCCTAAGTCTGGGACCACTACAACACCCTCAGTCTGGTATCACTGCAACACCCTCAGAATGGGATCACTGCAACACCCTCAGTATAGGACCACGGCAACATCCTCAGTCTGGGATCAATGCAACTTCCTCAGTCTGGGATCACTGCAACATCCTCAGTCTGGAATCACTGCAACACCCGCATTCTGGAATCGCTGCAACACCCTCAGTCTGGGATCACTGCAAAACCCTCAGTCTGGGATTCCTGCAGCATCCTCAGTCTGGGATCACTTAGACACCATCAGTCTCTGATAACTGCAACATCCTCAGTCTGGTATCACCGCAACATCCTCAGTGTGGGATCACTGCAACACCCTTAGTCTGGGATCACTGCAACACCCTCAGTCTTTAATCACTGCAACATCCTCAGTCTGGGACCACTGCACCACCCTTAGTCTGCGATTACAGCAACATCCTCAGACTGGGAGCACTGCAACGCGCTCACTCTGGGATCACTGCAACACCCTCAGTTTGGGATCACTGCAACACCCTCAGTCTAGGATCACTGCAACACCATCAATCTGGGATTCCTGCAGCATTCTCAGTCTGGGATCAATGCAACACCCTTAGTCTGGGATCGCTGCAACACCCTCATTCTGGGATCACCTCAACATCCTCAGTCTAGAATCACTGCAGCACCCTCAGTCTAGGATCACTGCGACACCCTCAGTCTGGGATCAATGCAAAAACCTCCGTCTGGGATCACTGCAACACCCCCATTCTGGGATCACTGCATCATCCTCACTCTGGGATCACCGTAACACCCTTAGTCTGGGATCACTGCAACACTCTCAGTCTGGGATCATTGCAACATCCTTAGTCTGGGATCACTGCAACATCCTCAGTCTGGGATCACAGCAACTCCCTAAGTCTGGGATCACTGCAAAACCCTCAGTCTGGGATCACTGGAACACCCTTAGTCTGGTACCACTGCAGCATCCTCAGTCCAGGATCACTGCAACACCGTCAGTCTGGGATCACTGCAACACTCTCAGTCTGGGATCATTGCAACACCCTGAGTCTGGCATCGCTGCAACGCCCTCAGCCTGGGATCATTGCAACACCCTCTGTCTGGGATCACTGGAACACCCTTAATCTGGTGCCACTGCAACATCCGCAGTCTGGGATCAATGCAACATCCTCAGTCTGGCATCACTGCAATATCCTCAACCTTTGATCACTGCAACACACTCAGTCTAGGATCACTGCAACACTCTCAGTCTGGGACTACTGCAACACCGTTAGTATGGGATCAATGCATCATCCTCAGTCTGTGATCACTGTAACTCCCTAAGTCTAGGATCACTGCAATACGCTCAGTCTCGGATCACTGTAACACCCTTAGTCTGGTTCCACTGCAGCATTCTCAGTCCAGGATCACTGCAACAACGTCAGTCTGGGATCACTGCTACACCTTCAGTCTGGGATCACTGCAACACCCTGGGTCTGGGATCGCTGCAACACCCTCAGCCTGGGATCATTGCAAAACCCTCAGTCTGGGATCACTGGAACACCCTTAGTCGGGTGCTACTGCAACATCCTCAGTCTGGGATCAAGGCAACATCCTCAGTCTGGGATCAATGCAACATCCTTAGTCTGGCATCACTGCAATATCCTCAACCTTTGATCACTGCAACACACTCAGTCTAGGATCACTGGAACACCCTCAGGCTGGGATTACTGCAACACCGTTAGTATAGGATCAATGCATCATCCTCAGTTTGGGATCAATGCAGCACCCTCAGTCTAGGATCACTGCAACACCCTCAATCTGGGATCACCGCAACATCCTCAGTCAGGGATCACTGCAACACTCTCAGTCTAGGATCACTGCAATATCCTCAGTCTGGATCACTGCAACACCCTTAGTCTTTAATAACTGCAACATCTTCAGTCTGGGATCACTGCAACACCCTGAGTCTGGGATCGCTGCAACACCCTCAGCATAGGGCCACTGCAACATCTTCAGTCTGGTATCACATTAACCCCCTCAATCTGGGATCACTGCAACATCCTCAGTCTGGAATCACTGCAACACCCGCAGTCTGGGATCGCTGCAACGCCCTCAATCTGGGATCACTGCAACACCCTCAGTCTGGGATTATTGCAACAACCTGTGTCTGGGATCGCTACAACACCCTCAATCTGGGATCACTGCAACACCCTTAGTATAGGACCACTCCAACATCCTCAGTCTGGGATCATTGCAACACCCTCAATCTGGGATCAATGCAACATCCTCAGTATTGAATCACTGCAACACCCGCAGTCTGGGATCGCTGCAACACCCTCAGTCTGGGATCACTGCAATATCCTCAGTCCGGGATCACTGCAACACCCTCAGTCTAGGATCACTGCAATATCCTCAATCTGGATCACTGCAACACCCTTAGTCTTTAATCACCGCAACATCTTTAGTCTGGGATCACTGCAACACCCTCAGCCTGGGATCATTGCAGCACCCTCAGTCTGGGATCGTTGCAACACCCCTCAGCCTGGGATCACTGCACCCCCTCATCTGGGATCACTGCAACACCCTCCGTATAGAACCACTGCAACATCCTCAGTCTGGGATCACAGCAACAACCTCAATCTGTGATCACTGCAACATCCTCAGTCTGGAATCACAGCAACACCCACAGTCTGGGATCGCTGCAACACCCTCAGTCTAGGGTCACTGCAACACCTTCATTCTGGGATTCCTGCTGCACCGTCATTCTGGGATCACTTAGACACCCTCAGTCTTGGATAACTGTAACACCCTCAGTCTGGTATCACCATAACATCCTCGGTGTGGGATCACTGCAACATCCTTAGCCTGGGATCACTGCAACTCCCTCAGTCTTTGATCACTGCAACATCCTCAGTCTGGGATCACTGCAACACCCTTAGTCTGCGATCACAGCAACATCCTCCGACTGGGATCACTGCAACCCATTTTTCTCTGGGATCACTGCAACACCCTCATTTTGGGATCACTGCAACACCTTCAGCCTAGGATCACTGCAACACCATCAGTCTGCGATTCCTGCAGCATTCTCAGTCTGAGATCACTGCAACACTCTTTGCCTGGGATCACGGCAACACCCTCATTTTGGGATCACTGAGACACCCTCAGTCTGGGATTACTGCAAAAAACTCCCTCTGGGACCACTGCAACACCCTTACTCTGGGATCACTGCAACACCGTCATTGTGGGATCACCGCAACACCCTCAGTCTGGGATTACTGCTACACCCTCAGTCTAGGATCACTGCAATATCCATGGGCGGGATCACTGCAACACCCATAGTCTGCAATCAGTTCACCATCCTCAGTTTGGGATCACTGCAACACCCTTAGTCTGGGATCACTGCAACATCCTCAGTCTGGGATCACTGCAACATCCTCAGTCTGGGATCACTGAAACTTCCTAAGTCTGGTATCACTGCAAAACCCTCAGTCTCGGATCACTGGAACACCCTTAGTCTGGTACCACTGCAGCATCCTCAGTCCAGAATCACTGCAACACCGTCAGTCTGGGATCACTGCAACACCCTCAGCTTGGGATCACTGCAACACCCTCAGTCTAGGATCACTGGAACACCATCAGTCTGGGATTCCTGGAGCATTCTCAGTTTGAGATCAGTGCAACACTGTTTGCCTGGGATCACTGCAACACCCTCATTTTGGGATCACTTGGACACCCTCAGTCTGGGATTACTGCAAAACACTCCATCTGGGATCACTACAACACTCTTAGTCTGGGATCACTGCAACACCCTCATTGTGGGATCACCGCAACATCCTCAGTCTGGGATTACTGCAACACCTTCAGTCTAGGATCACTGCAATATCCATAGTCTGGATCACTGCAACACCCTTTGTCTGGGATCACTGCAACATCCTCAGTCTGGGATCACTGCAACATCCTCAGTCTGGGATCACTGCAACTTCCTAAGTCTGGTATCACTGCAAAACCCTCGCTCTCGGATCACTGGAACACCCTTAGTCTGGTACCACTGCAACATCCTCAGTCCAGGACCACTGCAACACCGTCAGACTGGGATCACTGCAACACCATCATCCTGGTATCACTGGAACATCCTCAGTCTGGATTCACTGCAACACCCTTAGTCTTTGATCACTGCAACATCTTTAGTCTGGCATCACTGCAATATCCTGTTCGGGGATCACTGTAACACCCTCAGTCTGGAACCACAGCATCATCAGTCTGGGATCACTGCAACACCCTCTGGGATCACTGGAACATCCTCAGTCTTTGATCACTGTAATACCCTCAGCTTGGTATCACTGCAACACCCTTAGTCTTAGATCACTGCAACACCCTCAGTCTGGGATCACTGCAACATCCTCATTCTGGGATCACTGCAACATCCTCAGTCTGGGATCACTGCAACACCCTCAACTTCAGATCACTGAAATACCCTCAGTCTAGGATCGCTGCAACACCCTCAGTCTTTAATCACTGCAACATACTCAGTCTGGGATTACTGCAACAACCTCAGTCTAGGATAACTGCAACATCCTCAGTCTGGGATCACTGCAACACCCTCAGTATAGGATCACTGCAACATCCTTAGTCTAAGATCACTGCAACACCCTCAGTCTGGGATCACTGTAACATCCTCAGCCTGGAATCAGTGGAACAACCTCAGTCGGGGATCACTGCAATACCCTAATGCTGGGATTCCTGCATAACCCTCAGTCTGGGATCACTTAGACACTCTGAGTCTGGAACCGCTGCAACACCCTCAGTCTGGGATCACTGCAACATCCTCATTCTGGGATCACTGCAACACCCTGAGTCTGGGGTCACTGTAACGTCCTCAGTCTGCGATCACTGCAACACCCTCAGTCTGTGATCTTTGCAACATCCTCATTCTGGGATCACTGCAACACCCTCAATCTGGGATCACTTCAACACCCCCATTCTGGGATCACCGCAACATCCTCAGTCTGGGATTACTGCAGTACGCTCAGTCTAGGATCACTGCAACACACTCAGTCTTTAGTCACTGCAGAAACCTCATTCTGGGATCATTGCAACACCCTCGTTCTGGGATCACTGCCTCATCCTCAGTTCGGGATCACCGTAACACCCTTAGTCTGTTATCACTGCAACACTCTCAGTCTGGGATCATTGCAACACTCACAGGCTGGAATCACTGCAACACCTATAGTCTGGGGTCTCTGCAACACCCCCAGTCTCGGATCACTGGAATATCCTCAGTCTAGGATCACTGCAACACCCTTAGTGTGCGATCACTGCAACATCCTCAGTCTGGGATCACTGCAACACCCTCAATCTGGGATCACTGGAACATCCTCAGTCTGGGATCACTGCAACACCCTTAGTGTGCGATCACTGCAAGATCCTCAGTCTGGGATCCCTGCAACAACATCAGCCTAAGATCACTGAATCGTAATTAGTCTGGGATCACTGGAATGCCCTCAGTGTGGGATCACTGTAACACTGTATTATTCTCAGTCCGGGATCACCGTAACACCCTTAGTCTGGTATCTCTGCAACACTCAGTCTGGATCACTGCAACACCCACAGGCTGGAATCACTGAAACACCCTTATTCTGGGATCACTGCAACACCCTCAGTCTCGGATCACTGCAATATCCTCAGTCTGGGATCACTGCAACACCCTTAGTGTGCAATTACTGCAACATCCTCAATCTGGGTTCACTGCAACACCCTCAGTCTGGTATCACTGCGACATCCTCAGTCTAGGTTCACTGCAACACCCTTAGTGTGCGATCACTGCAACATCCTCAGTCTGGGATCACTGCAACACCATCAGTCTAAGATCACTGCATCATAATTAGTCTGGGATCACTAGAAATCCCTCAGTCTGGGATCACTGTAACAGTATCAGCCTGGGATCACTGAAAACCCTCAGTCTCTGATCACTGGAACACTCTTAGCCTGGGATCACTGCAACACCCTGAGTCTGGGGCCGCTGCAATATCCTCATTCTGGATCACTGCAACACCCTTTGTCTGTAATGAATGCAACATCCTCAGTCTGGGATCACTGCAACACTGAGTCTGGGATCGCTGCAACACCCTCAGTTTGAGATCACTGCAACACCCTGAGTCTGGGATCACTGCGACACCCTCATTATAGGACCATTGCAACATCCTCACTCTGTTATCACTCCCACATCCTCCGGCTGAGAACGCTGCAACATCCTCAGTCTGGAATCACTGCAACAACCGCAGTGTGGGATCGCTGCAACACCCTCAGTCCGGGATCACTGCAATACCCTTAGTCTGGGATTACTGCAGGACCCTTAGTCTGGGATCACTTAGAACCCTAAGTCTGGGATCACTGCAACAAATCAGTGTGGTATCACCGCAACATCCTCAGTTTGGTATCACTGCATCATCCTCGGTCTAGGATCACCGTAACACCCTTAGTCTGGGGTCACTGCAACACTCTCAGTCTGGGATCGCTGCAACACCCTCATTGTCGGATCACTGCAACACCCTTAGTCTGGGATCACTGCAACACCCTCAGTCTGGGATCACTGGAATATCCTCAGTCTGGGATCACTGCAACACATTCTTAGTGTGCGATCACTGCAACATCCTCAGTCTGGGATCACTGCAACACCCTCAGTGTAAGATCACTGCATCATAATCAGTCTGAGATAACTGGAATACCCTCAGTCTGGGAACACTGTAACACCATCAGCCTGGGATCACTGCAACATCCTCGGTGTGGTATCACTTTAACATTCTCAGTCTGGGATCACTGCAGCATTCTCATTCTGGGATCACCGAAACAACCCTCAGTCTGGGATCACTGTAACACCCACAGTTTGGGATAATTGCAACATCTTTAGACTGGGATCACTGCTACACCCTCAGTCTGAGATCACTGCGACCACCCCAAGAGTGGGACTACTGCAAAACCCTCAGTGTGGTGATCACTGCAACACCCTCAGCCTGGGATCACTGCAACACCCTCAGTCTGGAATCACCGCAGTATCCTCAGTCTGAGATCACTGCAACACCCTCAGTCTGGGATCACCGCAACACCGTCAGTTTGGGATCACTGCAACACCCTCGGTCTGGGATCATTGTAACATCCTCATTCTGGGATCACTGGAACATCCTCAGTCTGGGATCACTGCTATATTCTCAGTCTGGGATCACTGCATCACGCTCAGTCTGGGATCACCGTAACCTCAGTCTGGGATCAATGCAACACACTCAGTCTAAGATCACTGCATCATCTTCAGTCTGGGATCACTGCAATACCCTCAGCTTGGGATCACTCTAACACCCTCAGCCTGGGATCACTGCAACACCTTCATTGTTGGATCACTGGAACATCCTCAGTCTGGGATCACTGCAGTATCCTCATTCTGGGATCACCGAAACAACCTTCAGTCTGGAAACACTGCAACACCCACAGTCTGGGATCACTGCAAATCCTCAGACTGGGATTACTGCTGCACCCTCAGTCTGGGATCACTGCAACTCCCTCAGGGTGCGATAACTGCAAAACCCTGAGTCTGGGATCACTGCAACACCCTCAGCTTGCGATCACTGCAACACTCTCAATCTGAAATTGGTGCAGATCCTCAGTCTGGGATCACTGCAACACCCTCAGTCTGGGATCACTGCAACACTGTCAGTCTGGAATCACTGCAACACCCTCAGTCTGGGATCATTGCAACATCCTCAGTCTGGGATCACTGGAACACCCTTAGTCTGGGATCACTGCAACACCCTCAGTTTGGGATCATTGCAACATTCTCAGTCTGGGATAACTTCAACATCCTCAGTCTGGGATCGCTGCAACAACCTCAGTCTGGGATCACTGCAACACACTCAGTCTCTGATTCCTGCAGCACCCTCAGTCTTTGATCACTGCATCACCCTCAGTATGGAAACACTGCCAAACTCTCAGTCTGGTATCATCGCAACATCCCCGTCTGGGATCACTGTAGCACCCTTAGTCTGGGATCACTGCAACACCCTTAGTGTGGGATCACTGCAACACCCTCAGTCTGATTTTACTGTAACACCCTCAGTGTGGGATCACTGCAACACCCTTAGTCTTGGATTACTGCAACACCCTGTGTCTGAGATCACAGCAACACCCTCAGTTTGGGATCAATGCACACCCTCAGTCTGGGATCACTGCAACATCCTCAGTCTGGGTTCACTGCAACATCCTTAGTCTGGGATCACTTCAACATTCTCAGGCTGGTATCACTGGAACACCCTCAGTCTGGGATCACTGCATCATCCTCAGTCTGGGATCACTGCAACACCCTCAGTGAGCTATCACTTTAACATCTTGATTCTGGGATCACTGCAACACCTTCAGTCTGGGACCACTGCATCTTGTTTAGTCTAGGATCACTGTAACACCCTCTACCTGGGATCACTACAGCACCCTTAGTCTGGGGTCAATGCAACACCCTCAGCCTGGGATCACTGCAACATCCTCATTCTGGGATTACTGCAACACCCTAAGTTTGGGATTACTGCAACACCCTCAGTGTGGGATCACTGCAAGATCCTAAGACAGGGATGACTGCATCACCCTCAGTCTGGGATAACTGCAACACCCTCAGTGTGCTATCACTTCAACATCTTCATTCTGGAATTACTGCAACATCCTCAGCCTGGGATCACTGCATCTCATTCAGTCTGGGATCACTGTAACACCCTCAACCTGGTATCAATGCAACACCGTCTGTCTCGGATCACTGCAACACCTTAAGCCTGGTATCACTGGAACACCCTCAGTCTGGGATCACTGTAACATCCTCAGACTGGGATTACTGCTGCACCCTCAGTCTGGGATCACTGCAACACCCTCAGGGTGGGATAACTGCAAAACCCTGAGTCTGGGATCACTGCAACACCCTCAGCTTGCGATCACTGCAACACCCTCAGTCTGAAATTACTGCAGCATCCTCAGTCTGGGATCACTGGAACACCCTCAGTCTGGGATCACTGCAGCATCCTCAGTCAGGAATCACTGCAACACCCTCAGTCTGGGATCACAGCAACCCCCTCAATCTGGGATCACTGCAGCATCCTCATGCTGGGATCACAGCAACATCTTCAGTCTGAGATCACTGCAACACCCACAGTCTCGGCTGCAACATCCTCAGTCTGGAATCACTGCATCATCCTCAGGCTGGGATCACTGTAAGACTTTCAGTGTGGTACCATCGCAACATACCCCGTCTGGGATCACTGTAGCACCCTTAGTCTGGGATCACTGCAACACCCTCAGTGTGGGATCACTGTAACACCCTCAGTTTAGGATTACTGCAACACCCTCAGTCTGGGATCACTGCAACATCCCCAGTCTGAGTTCACTGCAATACCCTTAGTCTGGAGTCACTTCAGTATCTTCAGCCTCGTATCACTGGATCACTCTTAGTCTGGGATCACTGGAAAATCTTCAGTCTGGGATCACTGCAACACCCTCAGTGTGCTATTAGTTCAACATCTTCATTCTGGGATCACTGCAACACCCTCAGTCTGGAATCACTGCAACACCCTCAGTATGGGATCAATGTAACACCCTAAGCCTGGGAATACTGCAACACCCTTAGTCTGGGACCAATGCAGCATCCTCATTCTGGGATCACCAGAACAACCATCAGTCTTTGATCACTACAACACCCTCAGTATGGGATCACTGCAACATCCTCAGACAGGGATGACTGTAGCACTCTTAGTCTGCGATAACTGCAACACCCTCAGTGTTTGATCACTGCAACACCCTCAGTCTGGGATCACTGGAATAACCTAAGCCTGGGACCACTGGAACACTCTTAGTCTGCGATCACTGCAGCAACCTCAGTCAGTTATCACTGCAACATCCCAAGCCTGGAATCAACGCAACATCCTCAGTCTGGGATCACTGCAACTCCCTAAGTCTGGGATTACCGCAATATCCTCAGTCTGGGATCACTGCAACACCCTCAGTATGGATTCACTGCAACACCCTTAGTCTGGAATCACTGCAACACCCTCTTTCTGGGATCTCTATAACTCCCTCAGTCGGGGATCAATGCAACACCCTCAAATTGGGATTCCTGCAGCACCCTCAGTCTTTGATCACTACATCACCCTCAGTCTGGGATCATTGCAACACCCTCAGTCTGGTATCATCGCAACATCCCCAGTCTGGGATCACTTCAAAATCCTCAGTCTAGGATCACTGCAACATCCTCAGTCTGGGATCACTGCAACACTCTCAGTCTGGAATCACTACAACACCCACAGTCTGGGATTACTGCAATATCCTCAGTCTGGGATCACTGCAGCACCTTCAGTATGCGATCGCTGCAACACCCTTAGTCTAGGATCGCTACAACACCCTTAATCTGGGATCACTGCAACATTCTCAGCCTGGGATCACTGCAACACCCTCAGTATGGGATCAATGCAACACCCTCAATCTGGGATATCTGCAGCACCCTCAGCCTTTGATCACTGCATCACCCACAGTCTGGGATCACTGCAACACCCTCAGTCTGGTATCATCGCAACATCCCACGTCTGGGATCACTACAAAATCCTCAGTCTAGGATCAATGCAACATTATCAGTCTGGGATCACTGCAACACTCTCAGTCGGGATAACTGTAACAGCCGTCGTCTGGGATCACTGCAACACCCTCAGTCTGGGATCTATGCAACACCCTCAGTCTGGAAACGCTGCAACACCCTCAACCTGGGAACACTGCAACACCTTCAGTCTGAGATCGCTGCAACATCCTCAGTCTGGGTTCACTGCAACACCCTCAGTCAGGGATCACTCTCAACACACTCATTCTGGGAACATCTAAAACACCCTCTGTCTTTGATCACTGCAACACCCTCAGTCTGGGATTTTTGCAACACCATTATTATGGGATCACTGCATCATCCTCAGCCTGGGATCACTTTATTGCCCTCAGTCTTTGATCCCTGCAGCATCCTCAGTCTGGGATCACTCCAACATTCTCATTCTAGGATCACTGCAACACCCTCAGCCTGGGATCATTGCAACACCCTCAGTGTGGGATCAGTGCAACATCCTCAGTCGAGGATCACTGTAACACATGCAGTCTGAGATCACCGCAGTACCATCAGTCTAGGATTACTGCAATACCGTCAGTCTGGAATCGCCGCAATATCCTCATTCTGGGATAACTGCAACACCCTCAGTCTGGGATCACTGCAATATCCTCAGTCTGCATCACTGCAACACGTTCAGTCTGTAATCACTGCAACATCCTTAGTCTGGCATCCCTGCATAACCCTCAGTCTGGGATCACTGCATCACCCTCAGTCTGGGATCACTGTAACACTCTCCGTCTGGTATCATCGCAACATCCCCGTCTGGAATCACTACAAAATCCTCAGTCTAGGATCAGTACAACATTCTCAGTCTGAGATCACTGCAACACCCTCAGTCAAGGATAACTGCAACACCCTCAGTCTGGGATCTCTGCAACCACCCTCAATCTGGAATCGCTGCAACACCCTCAATCTGGGAACACTGCAACACCCTCAGTCTGAGATCACCGCAACATCCTCAGTCTGGGTTCACCGCAACACCATCAGTCTGGGACCACTGCAACACTCAGTCTGGGATCACTGCAACACCCTCATTCTGGGATCACTAAAATACCCTTAGTCTTTGATCACTGCAACACCCTCAGTCTGGGATTTTTGCAACACCGTTATTATGGGATCACTGCATCATCCTCCGTCTGGGATCACTTTATCACTCTCAGTCTTTGATCACTGCATCAACCTCAGTCTGGGATCACTGCAACATCTTCATTCTAGGATCACAGCAACACCCTCAGCCTGGGATCATTGCAACACCCTCAGTGTGGGATCAATGCAACGTCCTCAGTCTGGGATCACTGCAACACACGCAGTCTTGGATCACCGCAGTACCATCAATCTAGGATCACTGCAACACCCTCAGTCTGGGATCGCCGCAACATCCTCTGTCTGGGATAACTGCAACACCCTCAGTCTGGGATCACTGCAATATCCTTAGTCTGTGTCGCTGCAACACGCTCAGTCTGTAATCATTGCAACATCCTCAGTATGGCATCACTGCAACATCCTTAGTCTGGGATCGCTGCAACATCCCTAGTCTCGAATCACTGCAACACCCTCAATCTGGGATCACTGGAACACCCTCAGTCTGGGATTCTTGCAGCACACTCAGTCTGGGATCACTAAGACACCCTCAGTCTACGACCACTAAGAGACTCTTCGTCTGCTGTCCCCTCAACATCCTCAGTCTGGCATCACTGCCAAAACCTCAGTCTGGGATCACTGCAACACCCTCAGTATTGATCACTGCAACATCCTTAGTCTAGGATCACTGCAACACCCTCCGTCTAGGATCACAGGAACATCCTGAGACTGGGATCACTGCAACACACTCAGTCTGGGATCACCGTAGCACCCTCAGTATGGGATCACTGCAACACCCTCAGTCTGGGATCACTGCAACACTCTCTATCTGGGATTCCTGCAGCACCCTCAGTCTGGGATCACTGTAACACCCTCATTCTGGGATCACTGCAACATCCTCAGTCTGGGATCACTGTAGCATCCTCCGTCTGGAACACCCACATTCTGGGATCACTGCAGCATCCTCAGACCGGGATCACTGTTACACCCTCAGTCTGGGATCACTGTAACACCCTCAGTGTGGGATCACTGCAAAACTCAGTCTGGGAACACCAACATCCTCAGCCTGGGATCACTGCAACACTCTCAGTCTAGAATCACTGCAGCACTCTTAGTCCGGAATCATCGCAACACCGTCAGTCTTGGATCACTGCAACACCTTCAGTCTGTGATCACTGCAATATCCTCAGTCTGGGATCACTGGAACACCCTCAATCTGGGATGACTGCTATATCCTTAGTCTGGGATCACTGCAACAGCCTTAGTCTAGGAGCACTGCAACACCCTCGGTCTGGGATCACTAGAAAACCCTCAGTTTGGGATTACTGCAACATCCTTAGTCTGGGATCACTGCAACACCCTAAGTATGGGATCACTATAAGAACCTGTCTTTGATCACTGCATCACCCTCATTCTGGGGTCACTGCAAAACCCTCAGTCTGGTATCATCGCAATATCCCCGTCTGTGTTCACTGCAGCAACCTCAGTCTGGGATCACTGCAACACCCTCAGTGTGGGATCACTGCAACACCCTTAGTCTGGTATAATCGAAACATCCCCCGTCTTGGTTCACTACAGCAACCTCAGTCTGGGATCACTGCAACACTCTCAGTGTGGGATTACTGCAACACCCTCAGTCTGGGATCACAGCAACACCTTCAGTTTGGGTATAGTGCTCTCACTTTGTAATCACTGCAACACCCTCAGTCTTTGATCACTGCAACATCCTCAGTCAGGGATCACTGCAACACCCGCTGTCTGGGATTCCTACAGCATCCTTAGTCTTTGATCATTGCATCACCCTCATTCTGGGATCACTGCAAGACCCTCAGTCTGGTATAATCGCAACATCCCCTTGGGTTCACTGCAGCAACCTCAGTATGGGATCACTGCAACACACTCAGTGTGGGATCACTGCAACACCCTTAGTCTGGTATAATCGCAACATCGCCGTCTGGGTTCACTGCAACAGCCTCAGTCTGGGATCACTGCAACACCCTCAGTGTGGGATCACTGCAACCCCCTCAATCTGGGATCACAGCAACACCTTCAGTTTGGGTTCAGTGCCCTCACTTTGTGATCACTGCAACACTCTCAGTCTTTGATCACTGCAACATCCTCAGTCAGGGATCACTGCAACACCGTCAGTCTGGGATTCCTACAGCACCCTTAGTCTTTGATCACTGCATCACCCTCAGTCTGGAATCACTGCAAGACCCTCAGTCTGGGATCACTGCAACACCCTCAGTGTATGATCACTGCAATACCCTCAGTGTGGGATCACTGCAACACCCTTAGTCTGGTATAATCGCAAGATCACCGTCTTGGTTCACTGCAGCAACCTCAGTCTGGGATCATAGCAACACCCTCAGAGTGGGATCACTGCAACACCCTCAGCCTGGGATCACAGCAACACCATCAGTTTGGGATCAGTGCCCTCTCTTTATGATCACTGCAACACCCTCAGTCTTTGATCACTGCAACATCCTCAGTCTTTGATCACTGCAACACCGTCAGTCTGGGATTCCTACAGCATCATTAGTCTTTGATCACTGCATCACCCTCATTTTGGGATCGCTGCAAGAACCTCAGTCTGGTATAATCGCAACATCCCCCGTGGGTTCACTGCAGCAACCTCAGTCTGGGATCACTGCAACACCCTCAGTGTGGGATCAGTGCAACACCCTCAGTCTGGGATCACAGCAACACCTTCAGTTTGGGATCAATGCCCTCACTTTGTGGTCACTGCGACACCGTCAGTCTGGGATCACAGCAATATTCTCAGACTAGGATCACTGCAACACACTCATTCTCTGATCACTGCAACAAATTTAGTTTGGGATCACTGCAACACCCTCACTCTGGGATCAATGCAACACCCCGGTCTGGGATTCCTGCAGTACTCTCGGTCTGGGATCATTGCAACACCTTTAGTCTGGGATCACTGCAACACTCTCATTCTGGGATTACCGCAACATTTTCAATCTGGAATCACTGCAACACCCTCAGTCTAGGATAACTACAACACCCTCAGTTAGGGATCACTGCAACACCGTTAGTCAGAAATCACTGGAACATCCTCAGTCTGGGTTTACTGCAACACCCTTAGTCTGGGATCACTGCAATATCCTCAGTGTGGGATCACTGCAACACCCTCAATATTTGATCACCGCAACATCATCAGTCTCAGATGACTGCAAAAACCCCTCGGTCTGGGATCACTGAAACATCCTTTGTGTGGAATCACTGCAACACGCCCAGTCTGGCATCACTGTAATACCCTCAGTCTGGGATCACTGCAACACCCTCAGACTGGGATCACTGAAACACCCTTAGTCTCGGATTCCTGCAGCACCCTCAGTCTGGGATGACTACAACACCATCAGTCTGGGATCACCGCAACACCCTTATTCTGGGATCACTATAATACCCTCAATCTGGGATCAGTGCAACACCCTCAGTCTTTGAATACCGGAAAACCCTCAGTGTGGGATCGCTGGAACACCCTCAGTCTTGGATCACCGCAACATACTCAGTCTGAGATCACTGCAATACCTTAAGTCTGGGGTCGCTGGAACATCCTCATTCTGGGATCACTGCAACACACTCAGTCTGGGATTACTGCATCATCCTCAGTCTGGGATCACTGCAACACCCTGAGTCACGGAATTCTGCATCACCCTCAGTCTGGGATCACTGCACCACCCTGAGTCTGGGATCAACTGTAACACCCTCATCCTGAGATCACTGCGTCACCCTAAGTCTGGGATCACTGCAACATCCTCTGTCTGGGATCACCAGAACAACCCTCATTTTGGGATCACTGCAACACCATCAGTCTAGGGTCAATGCAGCATCTTCATTCTAGGATCACCGGAACAACTATAAGTCCTGGATCACTGCCACACCTTCAGTCTGGATTCACTGCAATATCCTTAGACTGGGATCACTGCAGCACCCTCAGTCTGGGATCACTGCAAAACCCTCAGTATCTGATCTTTGCAACACTTTCAGTCTTTGATCACTGCAATACCCTCATCCTGGGATCACTTGAACACCCTCAGAGTGGAATCACTGCAACACCCTCAGTCAGGGAATACTGCAACACCCTCAGTCTGGGATCATTGCAACACCCTCAGTGTCTGATCACTGCAACACCCTCAGTCTGGGATCACTGCAATACCCTCAGCCTGGGATCACTTGAATACCCTTAGTTTGGGATCACTGCATCATCCTCAGTCAGGGAACACTGCAACACCCTCAGTCTGGGATCTCTGCAACAACCTCAGTCTGGTATCACTGCGAGCACTGCAACATCCTCAGTCTGGGATCACCGCAACATCCTCAGCCTGGGATCACTGCAGCACCCTCAGTCTGGTATTACTGCAATATCTTCAGTCTGGGATCACTGCAACACCCTCAATCTGGGATCACTGCAACATCCTCAGCCTGGAATCACTGCAGCACCCTTAGTCTGGGATCACTGCAACACCCTCATTCTGGGATCGCTGTAACACCCTCAGTCTGGGATCAATGCAACACCCTCAATCTAGAATTCCTGCAGCACCTTCAGTCTTTGATCACTGCATCACCTTCAGTCTAAGATCACTGCAACAGCCTCATTCTAGTATCACCGCAACATCTCCAGTCTGGGATCACTGCAGCACCCTCAGTCAGGGATCACTGGAACACCCTCAGTCTGGGATCACTGCAACACACTCAGTCTGGAATTACTGCAACACCCTTAGTCTGGGAT
>JAUUDZ010169188.1:0-18348 GCA_032361705.1 Panulirus versicolor | reverse complement strand
TCTCATGGAGAGCACCAATTAGTGTCTCAGTTATGACATTTGATTTTAAAGGTGCTGAGCCTTTTACTTGTTCTTTATCGAACCATCCAAGACTTGACACAAATTACCATACTTTCATTTAGTGCCTTCGAAGAAACTTCTAACCTTCATGTAGCTGTACATGACGATGAATCTGATTTTACATCAATAAAGTTTGTAGTTTCTCCATCTCATGGAGAGCACCAATTAGTGTCTCAGTTATGACATTTGATTTTAAAGGTGCTGAGCCTTTTACTTGTTCTTTAATGCACTTACTGTCATTCAGGATTATGTTTGCTGTTGAGGCAGCCAGCCTGAGCTCATATGAGATTGAAAAGAGTGTTTGCTCACCTTTGTGCTTCTTTATGATTTTCACATTCATATCTTAATCTATCACTTTACACTTGCAAGAAGGTCCTCCACTTTTATCATCACTTGGTCATTTTCCAGCCATTAAGAGTTAAGAAGTAAGGATGATATTTACACTAAAAGACACTGAAAGTTCTGAAACAACGTAGCAGAGATACGTTCAGAACCACTGTAACAACAATACTGTTTTTGTGAGATGCACACCTAGGGAAGACATTACCTGCATAATGCAGCTCTACTCCATATTCCTCCTCATTTGCTTCTGAGCATTTCCATTTGTTACACAAATTTTTCTGTTTCAAGAAAATATTGTTAGAGTTATGAGAGAAATTACATCGACAGATTTCCCTTTGCTGAGTCTTTCATAATTTGGAAAGCTTCTTTATATTCTTATTATGTTTCATTTACAGCAAACTTCATAGGAAGTATAGGGAAACATTCAAGGAATCCGTATAATCAAAAATAGAAATAAGATGATTAGCCATTATATAGTGGCCATTGTCACTTGAAGTTCTTATCAAGGATGGTGGACATTGTCACATGATGGTTTAACTTTCCCCATCTCTGTTTAATCCAGCTGACTTATGGTACCATTTCTCCAGCTGACTTATTTTGCTATTGGTATCTGAATGAGGACTCTATTCACCAGGCATGCATCTCCATGATACACCTATAGTCACCATTGTATATGCATGTCTATCTCTATATGCATGTCTATCAGCCTCTCAAGTGATGGGTGCAGTATCCCTATGGAAAATATGTAGATTCCTGGTTGCCTATGTGATGAGGAGGAACACTCGTAATATTCATATGTTGGTTGGGAAAGTGAAGAAGAATAATAGGTGAAATGTGAAAAAATAAGTGACTCGTAATGATTTTAGGGAAGTAAGGAAGATGTTTGCCTGCACAGGACCTCTCACCCAAGGCCACCACCCTTGCTTTACTGATTGCGTAACTCAAAATTTCACTTCAAGTTATTCTGGGGTGATTTTGGACCATGGTAACAGATGATAGTAAAGAGTTAGAATATTTCTGTGCACGTTTTGATTGTAAGGACTTATACATACATTAATGCATAGTATATCAAAAAGTGTGTGTTATGTAATATTTCTACATATACCCAGTTCAAAATATAAGAGTAAACTTTGATACAAACAAACAGCATGTCTATGTTCTTTTCTTTTATCTAAAGGAAGAATTATCCCAGACATATAGCCTGAGTAGTATGATGTGTCTAAATATGCTCATGTTTTACACCACCAGTGCTTTGCTTGTGTGAGAAATAAGAGTAGATTGTGATACCAGATTCAAGGGAAAGAAAGAAATAAGACCCTTAGGTATCAGATATGTCAGCCATACTCCCTCCTTACTCACAACTTCATCAGGACAACTCCAAAGTAGTTGTATTAATAATTGTACATTTTCTTTTACTTTTGTATGCCAGTCTCACCTAATAAAAGAAAGAAAACTTTTTTTAATTGTAAGCATGATAGGATTGCCAATCCTGCCATAAAGTTTTAATACTTTTGGATGTTTGTTTGTATAGAGTACAGTTGATGAGTATGGACTAATTTTGTATGCTGTGCATTAATAACTTTTCATTTTATTGATTTATAAATACCCTTGGATCTGTTTCTAAGAAAGAGTCCTGGTGTTACCTAGAACCTCTTTCCAGAGTCTCCTGTAGTCCAAGGCTGCACTGCTTCCGCTTGTAGGGAAATCTAGACTCCTTCACAGTGAGATGTTCTTTGACAAGTCTGTACTCCCAATGTTACTGCATTGCTAGAGATGACTTTTCACTTGTAGTATAACTTCATAGAGGTGGAGTTTGGTATTGCCCACTATCATCTTTCCCATCTATTAGTGAAGGAACCAATGGTTCTCTTATCATTTAAGATATGTGCAGATGCCACATGTCGTCTGCATATCTAATTATTGTAAGGAACAATCCATAAGCCATATTTACCCATACACCCCATTGGTGGGATGACATCATATACAGCCCAGCTGCCTATCCCAGCTAATCTTCTGTGTAAATAGATGAGACTCTTTTGGGAGTCAGTTGACGATAACAGCCAAAACCCATTTGGACGTTTAAGGAGACCAAGAAGAGTTATTTTGAATGTAAGATTAGAGGAAGAATTAATTTCCAAGGATAGTAGGAGGAAGAGACAGGGAGGATGATGTGCTAGGGTAATGAGTATATACTAGGTTTTGATTTGAATAGTGATGTCACACAAAGATTTAGGTGCCTAGCTTCACACTGATGTTTGAATGTCAGTAATATGCTGGATGCAGATGTGCGTGGTAAATTTTTTTAAATGGCTTATAGTACTTCTTGATATTTAGGATTTTGCTATTCGTCACCCATTTCTGTGAGACATTTTTTTTTTGTACTTTGGCCTTGTGTGAATGGGTGATATGTATTTTTTCTAATAAAGAAGTAATGATTATCTGTAGTTCATGAGCCCTGATTTTTTGTTGCTTGTAGTACTCATTTCTTCATCTGTTTCCTGGTGCTACCTTGGTAATGTGGGAAACAGTGATCAAGTATGATAAAATATATAAAAATAGTACTCAGTAGATTTCAAAACTACATTAGAATCATATTTTGGCTTATAACCCCTTTTTTATATCTATGATGTAGAAGTGATAGGAATTCATCATTTCCTTTGATGAATATAGAATATGAATACTTTTATAATAAACTGTCGTACAGGGGAGATCAGAATGCTTTTATGATTTTGTAAAAGTATACAATTAATGCTGAAGACTCACCATAATCAGTAGTAATGAAATGTTTATGTAGCAATGATAAATGTACTTATACACATCATTTACTAGATCACTAGTGACTTGTCTTACCTTCTTGTCCCTGGATTTTCATCTATCATTAAGCTGGCCTTGTCCACCATTCAGTACCTAAGGTCATAAAATGTGATGCTGTTTGTACATCTGTGTGGATAGAGTGCAGGTCCTGCAGGACAATTGAGTAGTGACTAGTGACTTGTTAACAGAGACAATATATGCAGTTTTCATTTATCTGCTTTTTTAGATTTTGTTTTGAAGTATATGAAAAATCCTTTATATTTGATATTGGTTTCAGTACTTAGAAGCAGGTATTTCATATATACATCTGAAAATATTTAGTAACATCTTAAGACTTCAGGTGCCACATGTTGAATCTTGCTTTTCTCCCCTAGCTCGAAGATACAGTAGACAATGAAACAGGTATTGTCTATGAGCTGGTTGGTGTTGTCTCACATATAGCAGACCCACGTTTCCCAGACAAGAATAACTTGATAGCTTGTATTAAGGTTGGACCCAGCTATCATGTTCGAGCCAAAGTGTCTTCTGTATCTCACTGGTATCTTTTCAATGATATTAGGTAAGACAGTCATTGTTTTTATGATTCTTTTAATTATTAGTCCCAAAGCCTTGTCATTTTAGATTTTTTTTTTTTTTACTATTCATCCACTCTATGTACTATATTATTACCATTTCCTTTTATACTGCTGCATATCTTTTTCCAAACACAGATAACAGTAGGTCTCTTGATAATGAACCTTATAAGTGCCCTTCTAACACAGTTGAACTTTTATGTTTTTTCTCTTAAAGCTTTGTTCATTCCCTTTCTCACTTGACTTGCAAACTCTTACATCAATTTTTCTCACATGCATCCCTCTTACCTGCTGATACTATCTGCAGTGTATTATCTTTTTTTTTTCCCATCAGTAACACTCTTTAAAGGATTTTATCTCTATGTCCTCTTTCCTTTGTAAGATCCCATATCCTTCATACAAGAAATCCACCTCAGTGGCTGATTCTATCATTCTTTGGTTACTACTTGTGCTTCAACTGTGTATTTCAGAAGGCTACACCATTCTATGGTTCTCACTCTTCTTTCAGCACATGTATACCTTTTCCATCATTTCATTATTTCTTATAAATGTAATATCTACAAATAATTATTTCATTGGGAAGATAGCAGGCTCCTGAACAAGATATCAGATCATTTAGAGCCTAAGATAATGAAATGATAACTAGTGGGAACTTCCCATCTTTTTTGCCATCTTAGTTTACAGTGCCTAAATGTTATTACAAAATGTCATGTATTTTGAACCCATACTCCTCCTATGTTAACTGACTTATTTTCCTGACTCAGGAAAAATTTTTCCTCTGCAATCTGTCCCAAGAACATGAGGGACATTCTATAAGATATTACCATTAGGATTTTGTGACTTCCTGTATTTGTGGTGAGGAGGCACTAGCCTTCCTCACCATTCGTTAACCACTAATTATGGTCGGCATAAGTCACCCATTTCAGGATTGCCCATAGCCAACCAGAGACCACTAGAGAGATGAAGTACCTATCACACTCATTTCCAGTCACTAGCAACTTTCAGAATTCTGTAGCATCTTATGCTGTCAAGATGCCTGCTGTTTGCTACAATACTTGCTTTTTCCATCTCATGGATTAGTATCCTTTTGTCTTCTTCTTTTTTTATATTTGTTGGTTTAGTTATTAAGAGAATGGTGTTTTGTGGTCAGTGTTTTAGCATGGTTTTAGGATCTATCTATTTACCTATATCTGATGCCCATTCCCTCTGGGAACTCCCATCAAGGGGTGGCAACGGTAAAAGAGTCTCCACTTATCCTTGTCCTTATATGCCTCCTTTGCATACATGATTCCATGCATTCTTCTACTATTTCTCTCCTTCCAGTATTCCACCATCCTATTTGCCCATGTCATGGATGGTCTTCCACTCACACCAACCTCTTTTATATTATACCATCATATGCTCTCCCTGTAAACTCCCAGTCTTGCATTCTTTCCACATGCCCAAACCACCTCAAAGTATTACGTTTCACCCATTCTACTGCTCTACAATTCATTCCCTTTTCATTCCCTGCCATACCACGTATCTCATACACCCCTTCATTTATTTCTTCATTCCTTCTAGTCACACCACATGCTCTTCTCAGATAGCTCATTTCATGTCCATGTTTCAGCTGCATTAGTCAGGGTTGAGAGGAGTATGCTGTCTCTTAATCCTCTCTTCACTTCTATACTGACACCCCTCTCCTTCATTATTCTATCAAGTGATCCAATGACTCTTCTACCCTGTACTGCTCTCTCCTTTATCTCTCCTTCCATATCACCACACTTACCCAAGACTGTTCTGAGATACTTAAATTCTATCACTTCTTCCTGCCATTCCCCCACCTTCATATCTACAGCACAATTTAGTACACTTTCTTTTTTCACTCTGTATGGTTTTACAAAATCTATACTTTCACTCTGTTTCCTTTCAAACACCATTACTTTACTTTTACTTGCATTTACCTTCAATTGCCTATGCTTACACACATCATAAAGCAACACTTAAAACCTCCTGCAACTCCTCTTCTCTCTCAGTAAACAACACAGTAACATCTGCAGACAGTCTTGCCACTAGCCACCTCATCTGGCTGCTACACTCCATCTCTGCACTCTTTTTCGTTACTTTTGCTTTCATCTCTCTTATCACTCTATCCATTTATATATTGATAAGCCATGGTGACATCACACAGCCCTGCCTTACACCTACCTGTATCCCAAAAAGTTTTGCCCCACTCTCCATCCACTCTTACACATGCATTTGCTCCTCAATAGAAGGCTTTCACACCATCCAACAGTTATCCCCTATACCATATATCTGTAGCAGATCCCATAAAGCATTCCACTTGATTCTGTTGTACTATATCGCCGTTTTTGCATTAGTGAGGTAGCACCAGGAAATAGACGAAGAAAGACCCATCCACTCATATACATTTTTTTTCATACATATTCGCCATTTCCCATGTTAGCGAGGTAACATTAAGAACAGAGGACTGAGCCTTAGTAGGAATATCCTCACTTGGCCCCCCCTCTTTATTCCTTGTTTTGGAAAATTAAAAACGGGAGGGGAGGATTTCCAGCCCCTCGCTCCCTTCCCTTTAAGTTGCCTTCTATGACATGCAGGGAATACGCGGGAAGTATTCTTTCTTCCCTATCCCTAGGGATGACATATATACATACATACATATACATTTTTTATTTTTACTTTGTCGCTGTCTCCTGCATTAGCGAGATAGGGCAAGGAAACAGACAAAAGGATGGCCCAACCCACCCACATACACATGTATATACATACACATCCACACACGCAAATATACACACCTATACATCTCAACGTATACATATATATATATATATATACACACACAGACATATACATATATACAAATGTACATAATTCATAGTGTCTGCCTTTATTCATTCCCATCGCCACCCCGCCACACATGAAATAACAACCCCCTCCCCCTGCATGTGCGCAAGGAATTTATTAAAAAAGGGGGTGACTGTGATGTTCATTGGTTGGTAGGGATATTCAAAGTAAGTATGGATCATGGTGAAGTGCCTGAGGATTGGTGGAATGCAAATATACTGCCACTGTACAAAGGCAATAAAGGTGAGTGTTCAAACTTCAGAGACATAAGTCTGTTGAGTATTCCTGGAAAATCATTTGGGAGGCTATTGATTGAGAAAATGAAGACACGTACAGAGCATCAGGGAGAAGCAATGTGGTTTCAGAAGTGGTATAGGATGTGTGGATCAGGTGTTTGCTTTGAGGAGTATGTGTGAGAAATACTTTGAAAAACAGATAGATTTGTATGTAGCATTTATGGGACTGGAGAAGGCATATGACAGGGTGGATAGAGATGCTATGTGGATGCCAGAAGCAAAGAAGTTCTTATCAAGGGTGTAAGGCATGTGTATGAATAGGAAGAGAGGAAAGTGATTGGTTTCCTGTGAAGGTCAGTTTGCAGCAGGGATGTATGACATCACCGTGTTTATTTAATTTGTTTATGGATGGGGTGGTAATGGAGGTAAATACAAGAGTTTTGGAGAGAGGGGTGAGTATGCAGTCTGTTGGGAATGAGAAGGTCTGGGAATAAGTCATTTGTTTGCCGATACAGCACTGGTGGCTGATTCAAGTGAGCAACTGCAAAAGTTGGTGCCTGAGTTTGGAAGAGTATGGGAGAGGAGACAAGTTAGTTGGGGTGTAAGTTTGAATGGAGAAAAATTGGAGGAAGTGGAAGTGAGTCATAGGGTGGGGGAGGGGGCGAATATGTGGAAAGAGAGAACGTTATCTCAGAGAGCAAAGATGGGTATGTTTGAAGGGATAGTAGTTCCAACAATATTATATGTTTGTGAGGCATGGGCTGTTGATAGGGTTGTGTGGAGAAGGGTAGATGTGTTGGAAATTAAATGTTTGAGGATAATATGTGCGCACGTGTGAGATGGTTTGATTGAGTAAGTAATGAAAGGGTAAGAGGATGTGTGGTAATAAGAATAGTATGGTTGAGAGTGCAGAAGAGGGTGTGTTGAAATGGTTTTGACAAGAGAGAATGAGTGAGGAAAGGTTAACAAAGAGGATATATGTGTCAGAAGTGGAGGGGACAAGGAGAAGTGGAAAACCAGATTGGAGGTGGAAGGAAGGAACAAGAAAGATTTTGAGTGATTGAGGCCTGAACATACAGGAGGGTTAGAGGTGTGCAAGGAATAGAGTGGATTGGAATGATATGGTGTACTAGGTCAACAACATACGGTCAGTGGACTGAACCAGGGCACGTGAAATGTCTTGGGTAAACCATGGAAAGGTCTGTGGGGCCCTGGATGTGAATAGGGATTTGTGGTTTTGGTGCATTACACATGACAGCTAGAGTCTGAGTGTGAACGAATGTGTCCCTTTTTGCCTGTTTTCCTGGTGCTGCCTCGCTGAAGCAGGGGGGCAGCATTGCTGTTTCCTGGGGGGCAGGTTGGTGCCGGGAATGGATTGGAGGCAAGCAAGTATGAATATGTACTTGTATATATAAATAGAGGTTTGTGTATGTGTATGTATATGTTTATATGTATATGTACGTGTATATATATGTATAAGACCACTCCCAGATATCCAAAAGCATTTCACATTCTCCAGTTTTTCTCCATTTAAACTTACATCCCATTTAATTTGTCCCTCAACCCTACTGAACCTATTGAACCTACTGAACCTACTAACCTTGCTCTTATTCACATTTACTCTCAACTTTCTCTTTTCACACACTTTAACAAACTCAGTCTCCAACTTTTGTAGTTTCTCCCTCGAATCAGCCACCAGAGCTGTATCATCGGCGAACACCAACTGATTCACTTTCTAGGCCTTCTCATCCCCAACATACTGCCTACTCGACCCTCTCTCCAAAACTCATGCAATTACCTACCTAAACACCCCATCCATAAACAAATTGAACAACCATGGGGACATCAGACACCCTTGCCGCAGACCAACCTTCACCGGGAGCTAATTACTTTCCTTAGCAGCTTACCTCCCACACCATATACTCTTAAGACCTTCCATAAAGCATCTCGATCAACCTTGTCATGTGTCTACTCCAGATCCAAAAATGCTATATACAAATCCATCTGTTTTCTAAGTATATCTCAAACACTTTCTTCAAGGCAAACACCTGATCCACACATCCTCTACTACTTCTGAAACCACACTGCTCTTCCCCAACCTGATGCTCAATGCATGCTTTCAGTCTCTCTATCAATTATTTATTTATTAAACTTAACCACCATCTCCCGTGTTAGCGAGGTAGCGAAAGGAAACAGATGAGTAATGGCCCTACCCACCTTCTTGCACATGTATATACATAAAAGCCCACACAAGCTCATACATAAATATACATTTCACTGTATACATACATGTGCATACACAAACATATACATATATACACATGCTCATATTCATACTTGCTGCTTTCATCCATTCCCATCGCCACCCTGCCACACACGAAATAGCATTCCCCCTCTAGCGAGGTAGTGCTAAGAACAAACAAAAAAAAATGGCCGCATTTGTTCACACTCAGTCTCTTGCTGTCATTTGTAATGCACCGAAACCACAGCTTCCTTTCCACATCCAGGCCCCATAGACCTTCCATGGTTTACCCCAGATGCTTCACATGCCTTGGTTCAATCCATTGACAGCACGTCGAATCCCGTATACCACTTCATTCCAGTTCACTCTTTTCCTTGTATGCCTTTCACCCTCCTGTAAGTTCAGGCCCCAATTGCTCAAAATCTTTTTCACTCCACCCTTCCACCTTCAATTTGGTCTCCTGCTTCTCCCTTTTCCCTCCACCTCTGACACATATATCCTCTTTGTCAATCTTTCCTCACTCATTCTCCCCATGTGTCCTAACCATTTCAACATACCCTACTCTGCTTTCCCAACCACACTCTTTTCATTACCGCACATCTCTCTTACCCTTTCATTACGTACTTGATTAAACCACCTCAGACCACATATTGTCCCCAAACATTTCATTTCTAACACTTTCACCTTCATCTGCACAACCCTATCAAGAGCCCATTCCTTGGAACCATATAACATTGTTGGAATCACTATTCCTTCAAACATACCCATTTTTGTTCCGAGATACATTCTTGCCTTCCTCGCATTCTTCAGCACCTCAGAACCTTCTCCCTCTCCCCCATCTTGTGACTCACTTCTGCTTCCATGGTTCCATCCGCTGCTAAGTCCACTACCAGATATCTAAAACACTTCACTTCCTCCTGTTTTTCTCCAAACTTACCTCCCAATTAGCTTGTCCCTCAACCCTACTGAACCTACAAACCTTGCTCCTATTCACATCTACTCTCGACTTTCTTCTTTTACACACTTTACCAGACTCAGTCGCCAGCTTCTGCTGTTTCTGACCAGAATCAGCTGCCAGCGCTGTATCATCAGTGAACAACAACTGGCTCACATCTCAAGCCCTCTCATCCAGAACAGACTGCATGCTTGACCCTCTTTCTAAAACTCTTGCATTCACCTCCCTAACTACCTCATCCATAAGCAAATTAAACAACCATAGAGACATCACGCACCCCTGCCACAAACTAACATTCACCGGGAACCAATCACTTTCCTCTCTTCCTACTCATACACATGCCGTACATTCTTGGTAAAAACTTTTCGCTGCTTCTAGCAACTTACCTCTCATGCCATATACTGTCAAAACCTTCCACAAAGCATCTCTATCCTCTCTATCTGCCTTCCCCAGATCCATAAATGCTACATACAAAGCCATCTGTTTTTCTAAGTATTTTTCACATATCTGATATTTGTATGTAAATATCTGATCCACACATCCTCTATCACTTCTGAAACCACACTGCTCTTCCCCAATCTGATGCTCTGTACGTGCCTTTACCTTCTCAATCAATGCCCTCCCATATGATTTCCCAGGAATACTCAACAAACTTATGCCTATTTTACTTGAACACTCTCGTTTATCCTCTTTGCCTTTGTATAATGGCTCTATGCATGCATTCTGCCAATCCTCAGGCACTTCCCCATGACCCATACCTACATTGAATATCCTTATCAACCAGTCAACAACACTGTCACCCTTTTTTTTTTTTTAATAAACTCCCCTGCAGTACCATCCAAACCCGCCGCCTTGCCGGGTTTCATCTTCCGCAAATTTTTCACTACCTCTTTGTTCATTAAACCATTCTCCTTGACCATCTCACTTTGCACTCCAGCCCAACCAAAACACCCTATATCTGCCACTCTATCATCAATACTCTCCCATATAATTTCCCAGGAATACTCAGACTTATGCCTCGGTAGTTGGAAATTGAGCTTTTATATCAGCAAGTTCAAAGTGTGACATGTCAGCAGAAAGAATTTAAGTGTAAGCTGCTTTATTAACTCTGTTGAGGCAAGTTATATAAATAATGACAAAGACTTAGATGTAATAATCTCGCATGACCTGAAGCCAAGTAAGGTGTGCATTAGACCAGTAGAAAAAAAATTTCTAGGCTTTATAGATAAGACATTTGAATGCAAGTTTAAGAAACTGGACTCTACGGTTCATTGATTTGGTTCCTTCATAAGCATTGTTTTCACTTTTGGTTGTCTTAATGGAAAGACACAGAGAAGAGAGAGCACAGCAGTGAGCTCTAAAATGATTCCAAGACTGAAAAGCAATTCCTGATAGATCCATCTGGATGACCATGATTTACTTAACTTTGAAAAAAGAAGGGTAATGATGATTTGATAAATTTACTCAAAATGATTTGTAACTTTGATTCTTATGATCTAATTAGGAATCTATTTGGATTAAACTTGTTTCATTTTTTTCATGAAAAGAGTTGTAAATGTATGTAATGATTATATTTCCTAATTTCTTCTTCATTGAGTTTGGACCAAAGTAAAAGAATGTAAGTTTGAATTATCAAAACTTCACATTTATGACCAAAATTATGGAGGTGACAAATAGCTTCCCTTATTGATGGGTGCTAGGCAGTTGTTCACTTTGTTTTAGTTTAGTAGCCGCCTCTGATAACCATTGTACAAAATTGAACATATTGCCATACTGAGTAAACATGTAATGGCAGATGATGGTCAGACTTCATTGTAGAAAATATCCAGGTTTATGCTTGCAGTTATTGTTGTACGTTTTAAGTTTACTACAATCATGTAGTATGTTACCCACCAATTTTATTACAGGTACACCACCGATTTTCCGGCACTCTTGGTTCCAAAGCCTTGCGGGACCAACCATGGTCATATAATGATAATTCATCAACACTCATCAAACCCACTAATACATCTCCTGTGTGTCTAAAGTATACCATGAATTGCTAGAAATTTAGATTAAACAAATATGAAATGTTTGAGCACCCTAAGATGGTAAGTCTGTCCTTAGATTGTTTGAATTCAGTGTTGTATTTAGGATATGGCTGGTAGGGCAGGTGCCCTGGGTGCTACTTGAAGGGGGACGCCAGTGGTGTAATGGTGTCCTGGATCCAGACAATGATTCAGATCTTCAAGATTTAGATTTCTTGACCATGAAAACATATCTTTGGCATTTGGAATCACATTAATATCATTATTAGCTCAATAGTTATTCACAAAAATTTATAGTTCTGTAATGGCATCCTGGATCCAGACAATGATTTGGATCACTCCCAAAATCTCATCAACTGGTCCTTGTGTCATTTCTGACTTTCCCTGAAATTTTCATCAAAATTTGTTCATAACTTTTGTTGAAAGTTGCTCACAGACAAACAAACAAATGCAAGTAAAATCATAATCTCCTTGACGGATGTAATAAAAATAGAAAATATTGGTGTCATATGTGTGGACAGGGGAGCAATTTCAGTGCTTGCCATCGGCCCTATTTCCCCTAGATACGCCCCTGTCTTTGTCCTGTGGGGTCTTTGTCTTCTACTGTCAGTGTTTTCCTAAGTGTGCACCGCCAGAATAATGCAGTTTTGCATGCATTATACACCTGCTCAGGACTGAAGTGCTCATCAGCTACGAGTTTCATAAATTCATCCACATACTAGGAAGCTCCTTCGTGGTTTGCAGACCACTCTTCTCCGCACACTTTATTCCTGGAAATTCCATGACACTTCTTGAATCTTTGAAGCCATCCTTCACTATAGTAACGCTCATGTTGCAATTTATGTTCTTTATGGAACAACTTAGCCTATTCCATTATCATGCTACCTAACAATTCCATTCCATCACTCCGATGCTGTCGAAACCATTCCCCCATCACTCAATCGTGCTCAGTACTCTTACCTTCTTTCATAGTTTTTCTAATCGTCATTTGCTTCTTAGAATTGCTGTCTGCATAGAATTTAAATATTTTCTCCCTTTGCTTCTTTATATCATAAACAGTTGATGAACCAATACTGCAGATGTCACACAGCTTACACACTAAAACATCACGGTCCATTTTTTTCAACAGTTCTACTTTATCTTGGATCGATATGGACTGGTGTTTATGTTTGACACCATAACTGACACTCTCATATTTCTTAGAAGCATAGCTAGGGTTAAATTTAAGCAAAATAAGCTAAGAATCTCACAGAATGCAATATCACCACCAACGGGTGCAGTGTAAAGAATGTAAATAAGCGCGCCCTACACACAATGCCATCTGTGGCCACCCAGTAAACTAGTCTGGTGGCTGCAGTAATTTCAAGTTCCCTCACGTAATTTTGTTCAGAGTAAAGGAGGTGCCAAACCATCAGTTGCCAGAAAATCGGTGGTGTACCTATACAGCCACCAACTTACCCTGTCCTGGTTGTTTCCCTCACCCAACAGTGACACTGGTATGAGGTCAGGCTTTTTCCCACCAGTGAGGTTTGTTCCAGCTTTCTCATATGGACCCAATTGTGTTGTGTTGATATCCTGAAGAAACAATAATAATGCTAATTACATACCAAAGAACCTATCTGTACCTGACACTGTGCTGATAATATACAGTCTATCTTACCATCTATCACTACACTTGCCTATCTTACCATCTATCTCTGGGCTTGTCTATCTTACTATATATCTCTGGGCTTGAGGTGATGATATTCTGGGGACTCTACTTTAACTTAAAGTCAGCATATTGATAATGGTATGTGACACCTTAAAAACTATGAATTACAACAGAGAATTGAGGAAGACAACATCAAATGAGGAAAATGATGGAGTTTTGAAAAAAGTCAGGAATGTTGACAAACAATTAACAGAATCTTAAAGAATAAATCTATGAATAATTTCCAGTGTTTGTCCATACCTATTTCACAGCTAACTGCAGCACACAGAAGCCTCAAATATTTGTTGGTGGTACTTCAGAATCTGGGCAAGGTTTTAGGGTACCCCATGTTGCCTTGATGGCCATTTAAAGGGCAACAAAGACTACCACAGCCTTATAGATTACATTAAGTTCATTGCATTCAGTCAAATTAGGCAAACTAGGAGTCTCAAATTGTAATTAAGGTACCTTAGGTTCGAAGGCAGGATCCAAGAATAAACAATCTGACCTTAAAGGCCATCAAAGACCTCCTTTCAAGGTTCAGTTACTACAGCTTAAAGGTATTCATTCATCTCATAAGTGACCACACAATTCAATTTCTCAACAGACTTAGCAAAGGAACTTTATTTTTTCCCTGTAAGTTACATAATTCCCCTCATCAGTGTTGGCAGTATAGAGATGAGGGAAAATTACTAGCTTTCAATTCACTTTTCCTGCAGGCTTGACATGCTTGTCTTGAGGGCTGTATGAAAGCCAACAAAGGCCATTCTGATATAAACTTATTTTAACAAATGTCTTTTATCATTCCATGCCCTGCTAGGTAACCCAGTTAGTTAAAAATAAGTCATCAACAGCATGTGAAAAAATTTAAAAGTTTATTTACTTTTTTTTCAATTTATTCCCAACCTATGCCACAGTGCACTTAGTCTCTTTAGGTAACTCTCTGCACAGGTGTCTTTTCTCAGTTGACGCAATTTCACTGCTTGTTTCACATACATCATTTCCTGTTATTCTCACACCTATATAAATTTTCACACTTGTCTCTACCATCTGCTGTCCATCTCAGCAAGTCCACAGCCAACAACTTCTCCACTGAACCCCTGTCAATTGACACATAATCCAATAAAGCTTGTTGAACTCCAATCCCATTCACCTAAGCATGTCAATATAGGTTCCTATCTAATCGGTGCTCGGTGGTCCGGCAAATCACATGGTCCAGCACATTTCAAATCTGCAGCCATTAGTTTGTGGATATGCCAATAGAGCAGCATAGTTAGCTGTGCTGAGGTGCCAAAATCTGTTTACACTGCAGCCAAGCTAATTAACAGTCTTGTTAATTTCTTATAGCCCCAAAACAAGTATATAATGCTAATGAATCTGCCCTGTACTGGCATCGTATGACACGAAAAACTCTTGCCCAAGATATTGAGGAGTCTCCAACAGGAGTAAGGATTCTAAACATAGGGTAACAATTCTTGGCTGCAGCAGTGCTGCAGGAACACATAAAACCAAACTGATGGTAAGTGGCAAGTGTTCACCTAAGGGCCTTTAAAAGGGACAATTTCTGTTTTCCAGCATTTTCTGTGGTCCAGGAATGGCCAGGTCCCAAGGTTGCTGGATTAAAGAGGTACAACCTGTAATGTGAAAGTGAGAGGAGGAAGGTATCCATGGAAAGAGTGTGTGCTTATCTTCATGATACGTGTTGCATGAGAAAGGTGGAGGTCGGCTTATGAATAAGAGTAGTAAGTGTCGGGATGAGGAAGTTAAACATATCTGGTGTCATGTCAGTAACTGGCAGATGTACAAGAGAAGTGCCAGGAAATCAGGATAAATGTATGATGATGAAAAAAAAGAGTTTCTTAATACAAAATATAAAAGCCAAAAATGTGAACATATCATGACTGCAGTAAATGGCTAACAATAGCAACTGTGCATGGTTAGTTGACAAATGTAAGTTGGTGACAATTTTTGGGATGGAGGAAAACCATATTCTAATCAAAGAGGTAGGGTAGTGAAGGTTGAGGTAAGCATCAAAAGGCATCTGAAGGGTAAGGATTTATCAAATGCAAGTTTCAAGGTAAAGGAAGCAAAAGAGAATTGGCAATATAGGTAAGACATATGTGGACAGTTTCAGAGGACTTATGAATTTGATCTAGAACAATACGTTTTTTCTCTCATATCATGAAGAAACCTACTTTATGGAACAAACTTTTATGACAGCAACTTAGCCTGAAACATTCTTCTAAAAAAAAGGGCTAAAATTAGGGAATCTCTGAAGTAAGCAGCTCTACCAATTTAATGACATTAGGCTGAGTGATAGATATGAAATTTATCTTGTAAAAACTTGTAGTGCTATGCTTAACCAAAAAGATATCTCTTGAACAATCAAGTTTACTTGACTGCCCACATTAGTTCTCAAGAAATTGCCCATTCCCTGATGAATTTGCATATGCCAGTAACAGTCAGTTATATTCTAATCTAGGTTTATTGTCAACATATTTCTCTACATGAAATGCAAGAACTTTCACTGAGGTCTTTTTTGAGCTTTTATTGTATATGTTTACTCAAAATTCAAACAACAAAGTCTAAGTCATTACCATACTATGGCTACCAATGCTGATGTTGTCTTTCTAGTTCTCAAAGTACAAAAGAGTTCTTATATTCCATGTTGTGGTAAACCCACTTATAAAATGATATTCCTAAGTCTCTTATATCAAGGCTAGAAATATAAGTGGACACATTGCAAGCAACATCAAAATGCCAGGAATCAGAACACACTGCAACAGTATTAGCAAGTGACAAGAATGATGATGGTTATAGCTGTGCCCTGATATCTCACCACAACACTGATGATGGCTATAGCTGTGCCCTGATATCTCACCACAACAATGATGATGGCCATAGCTGTGCCCTGATATCTCACCACAACACTGATGATGGCTATAGCTGTGCCCTGATATCTTACCACAACACTGATGATGGCCATAGCTGTGCCCTGATATCTCACCACAACTCTGTAACATAACAGGCCTGGGCTGGTTACTAAATGGTCATTAAGTCCTTGAGAATAAGCATCTGTCCATCCCATATAATTCATGATGGATGAAAGATATGAATCCAAATGGATGTATCTCATTTTTGGGGTAAACATTATTCTAGCCCACCATCATGTGTGTACTTCTCTCTCTCTCTCTCTCTCTCTCTCTCTCTCTCTCTCTCTCTCTCTCTCTCTCTCTCTCTCTTCTCAGAAGCTTGTTTGGTTCTGTCTGTATGAAATAATCATAAAAGCTGTATGACAGTAAAGGAAGTTTAAGGCTGTATACCAATAGGTGAAGAATTCCTTCATTGTGCTGTACAGTAAGGCAATTGACATTGATAAGCGTGAACATTTTCGAAAATACATCAGCATTTCACATGAAAAGGAGAGTTCTAATCAATGCTGCACATTCACTCCTGATTATTTATATATGGGCTCGTATCACAACTAAATGGAGATTAACAGATCTTATCTTCTTACTATGCACCCCTATTGTATAAACGAGAAATGAATATTCATTCCACTAATCTAAAGCCAAAATAGCAATCACTTACTGTTGTAAGCACATTCAGTCGCCTCTGATTCAAATGACCCTTATTCTTAACCATCTGTGACAGCTTGGTTAAAAACTTGTAACACTCATCAAATTTTGTCTTGCATTCCATCCAGGTAGGCTCCAGCTCATAGGCACGTTGCAAACTGCCAAGTGCCCCAGCATAGTCTTCCTCATACCACTGGACCTGTGTGAGATGTGGGGCATCTACTATATTCTTATTCAACAAAGAAAACTTCAGATACATTTACATGAATTTTATCCAATTTGAGCTGCAGCAATTACAATAGTTGTACTTTTTAAAATACAACTTATTAAGAACTAAGTACTGTGAGTAGCTATAATTAACTGAACCTTAAACGATCTATCAATCTATATCTCTGATGTCCATTCCCTCTGGGAACTTCCACCGAGGGGGTGGCCACAGCAAAAGAATCTCCCCTTGTCCCTCCTTGTCCTTACATGTTTCCATCGCATACAGCATTCCACTCATTCTTTCACCATTTCTTTGTCTCCAGTATTCTTCCACTCTATTTCCATATGTCACAGGTGGTCTATCTCTAACACCAACCCCTTTAACTGTAATATCATACACTCTCCTTGTAAATTCCCAGTCCTGCATCCTTTCCACATGCCCAAATAACCTCAAAGTATTAAGTTTCACCCACTTAACCAAGCCACAATTCATCCCCTTTGAAATCCCTGCATACCACCTATCTCATATATCCCTTCAAATAGTTCATTTCTACATCTGGATTCTTGACCTCTAAGACTCATTCTATGTCCATGTTTCAGCTCATAGGTCACAGTTGGGAGGACTATGCTGTTCCTTAATCCTCTTTTCACTTCCGTACTGTTACGAACATGGTGTGTGTGTGTGTGCCCACATGTTCGTATATAGCGTATGGTGTGTCTTTATGTATGGTGTGCCTTTGTGTAGGGTGTTGTTGCTCTCGGCTCAGACCTCACT
>JAUUDZ010169080.1:0-18349 GCA_032361705.1 Panulirus versicolor | reverse complement strand
CTCGGGGGGTGTGTGTGTGTGTGTGTGTATGTGTGTGTGTCGTGTGTAAACACTAGGCCTACATTGGTGCAGCCTATGTCTCCAAGGTTATGAACCACACCTCACTCATGCACTGACAGATTACCAATTAAGGAGATATTTGTAAAATTCTTCAGTGGTTAGTAAATAAAATTTAGATAGCAAGAATAATGAAAGTGGCAATGAAAATGTATCAAATGTGGAAAAGTTAGAAAATGAATAAGTGGAGTAATTAACCAAGGAAATAAAAACAAATGCCTTGGCATTACAAGAAATGGCATCCTCCATCATAGAAAAGACATGGGTCAGTGAGCATCAGGTCAACACAGAAACAAGAGAGACTGCCTCAAGATGGGGGGAATAACCCTGGCATCTACTACAATCCCAGGCAAGTATTGCGGTAAAACAACTTTGGGGCAGCATGGGCCGAGAATGAATCTTAGCAGTGTGTGGATGGAAACAGTGACCTGTACCAGGGGTGTATGCTGTGTGTGCTGTGCTGCTTGTGAATAGTGCACATACAGGCTGACTTGACCTACAGGATGTTGGCCATCGCTTAGCGAGGACTGCCAGACATCCAGTCCCCTGTGCACATTTATCATCCTCCACTTTCATTTCTACCTACATCAGTCTGGTGCTCACTTCCTGACACTCTCACACATTCCTACAACTCCTCCTTCAGCAGAAGTGCTACCCCTTCCTTACTTAATTTACCCCTACGACATTCCTAAGCCAATTTTCCCCCTTACCCTTGAACTCATTTCACTCAAGGTTCCTTTCTTTAAATATCATATTTCCTATCCCTCCCTTCTCATCTTGATTAATGCTATATATATTCTGAAACCCTAGCCTGAACCTTTGAAGAGGATGAACACACATCGCTAGGCTCCTTCTGTTTCAGCCCTTAGAAAGTGAAACACCAGAAAGAGAGGGTTTCCTGTCCCCCTACTTTGGCCCCTGTTAGTTGCCTTCTACAACACTCAGAGAATATGTGAAAAATATTCCTTCTCCCCTATCCTCAGGGAAAGAGAAGATGAAAATTATATCCTGGTGTATGCATAAGCTCCTGTAAGTGCAGAAACAAAAATTTATAAAGTAGAGATGTAAAAGCTCTAGGAGCGTGTTTTAGCTTTTGAAGTGTGAAGAAAATGGGGTATCTGAATGTAAGAGTAGGAGATGAGAAAGCAGGTACTGTTGGGGTGTGAATGCAAATGGAGTTTCTCATAGACCTGAGTGATGAAAGAGTTATGTTGCAGGAAAACACTTCTTTGAAATATGCTAATTTGAAGATCTAAGTCTAAAAGCCACACAAAATGAAGAGAAGGCATTTACACATTTCATAAGGAGATAAGAAGTTTAGAAAGCACTGGCTGTAAAGGAAGTAAAGGGCAATGTTGCAGGATTTGGATCGTTATACTGTAATGAAAACTTGAAGATTAAGACAAGGCAGCTACATAACTCTAGGGGTAAGTATGAGGATATGATAATGGCAGTAGAGAGGCAGAATGGTCAAAAAACTAAGTTGTAGGGAGGTGGAGAAAAAAAAAAATAGCTGAGTGTACATAGGCACATATGTGGTACTTCTCCTAGGGAATTATTATAAGGGCAGTATAATTCGTATATGGCAAGAAAAAGACCATCTGTCCTCATTTGCTACTGTCAATCACTGCTGTCTGTATCTAATGTTCTCCAGTGCCTTTTTTAAATCTCTCAAAGAACTCAAGACCAACAGAGACCAACAACTATGAACAACAATAGCAGAAAATGACAAACAACAAAGATAGATGCATAAGTGACTCTTGAGTCTTACCACTTTGCAGGTATACATGAAACTGAAGTAGCAAAACAAACTTAAGGGGAAAATCATCTGTGACTACCCTAAAAATGATCTAAAGAATGCATCTCTTCCAGCATATCCAGTATTATTTCCAAAGGGGACTAAAGCCAGTGAAAATGATACCTGACATATCATTATACCATATAAAGAGAGACTTAACTTACCAATCTTCATAGCAAGACAAAATCTTTCTATTGTAGTGAGGCAGAGGTGAGGCTTTCAGTAATCAGGTTCATTGAGCATTCTTCTTATATCTCTCTCTTTCCTTTTATCTCTTATCTTTTGATTCTTCAATTCCCTCCTGCTTAGTGTGCTCTGACGTTCCACTCTTTCATCTGGTTTATAAACTCTTTTAACCGCACTTGTATCTGCTGGCCCAAAGTGAGTGACTCTTCCAATATTTTTGGTACTGGTTCCAAGACCTTCTCTGTCTCTTTTCAGCACAGTCTTCACAGGAAATTTGGTACCAGTACTTTGAGGACCCAGACCCTTTTCAGTATCCCATCCTTGACTTACAAGGAGCTGATAGCCTTTGTTGCTTGGAGGAATGCCATAAAATGTTTTCCTCACTCCTGCTCCCAAGTTGAACTGGTGAATGATAGAAGTCTCATGCTGGGCTTCTGTACTTTCCTTGAAGGTCTTCTGGCAAACAGTGCAGAAGAACTCAGTTTGGGTCTTCTGGGAACTTTCAACTTTTTTATCATGATCATGACTGCTGTTTTCCTTTTTATTTGATTTTATAAGAATGTCAACAATCTTTCTGTGACCTTTCATAGTTGCTAAATATATAGCAGTGTTACCCTTACTGTCCCGTACAGATGTCCTTGCTTTATATTCGAGTAATGTCTGTACTGTTTCCTTGGCACCAGCACATGCTGCTACCATTAAGAGTGACCATCCAAACTCATCTTTTGCATTGACATTGAAACCACTTGCCAACATTTTTCTTAAACCGACTGCATCATTGTTTTGGGAGAGTTTCAGAGCTATATTCAAGCGATGATCAGACTCCAGCCTTCCATATTCCTTGCTCCGATCGTACCTGTCAACTTCGTGGCAGTCATCATGGTCAGAGTCTGAAGTTCTCTCACAATTTCCCATTTCACACTGTTCATGGTCAACATCAGCACTTGAGCGGGAGTAGTTGTCAACTACTTCCTCATAGAACCTTCTGGCATCTTCTCCTTCAAGTGATGTACATATTATCCTCTTTTTCTTTTCTTCTTGTTGATGTACTCTTTCTGACTGCGGTCGGACAAATGTTTTCCACTTCAAGTTAACAGTTGCCAAAGCCTTCCAGTTTGGATGAGGCAGTTCTTTCTCATCCATTCTGAAACATTTAAATCAAGAGTCAGCTAGTAAAGAATGCAACAAAAGTAAGTGAGTGTAAATGCCTATTTGTAAGTACCTATACATACTGCAGAGGGAGTAGTTTTACACTACTGGGGCCCCATCTCTTGAACATTCTCTACCATCATATGACTTTCTAAATTTATGGATGCTGTCTGCATTACCCATGTTCTCAATCATTCTATTCTATTCATTCACCACTTATATCACAGAAGTACTTCTTTACATCTTTTTTAAAAAAGTTCTTCCTTAATTTCATGTTTTGTCTTCTGGTTGCTCTATCCCTTAATCTTTTAAAGAGACATCCACTGTCCATGTCTTTGATCTGTTTTAAAAGCTTAAAAGGTTGTGACCAGGTCACCCTTACTCTTTTCTTTTCCAAGATGGGAAAACTTAAAGCCTTCAGCCTTTCCCTGTAGCTTAGCTCTCTTAATTCTGGTACCTCTTCATTATCCTCCACTGGACCTTCTCATTTAGTTCTTTGTGCTTCTTTAGGTGTGTGTGTGTGCGTGTGTGTGTGTGTGTGTGATTATTTATTCGTACTGTACAGGGAAGGAGTTTTACACTCATCAGGCTCCATCTTTTGAACATTTTGTACAATCACAAATTCTTTAAAACTTCCGTACACAGCTACAGTATTACCAATCCCTCATTCAGTTTATTCCCTTCATCCACACTCTTATACAAAAGAATATGTTTTTTAAATGTTTTCATAAGTTCCTTGTTTAATTTCAAGTTAAACCTTCAGGTTGTTCTAGTACAGGTACACCACCGATTTTCCGGCACTCTTGGTTCCAAAGCCTTGCCGGATTAACCATTTTACCGGACCAATAATAATAATTCATCAACACACCTCTAACCCACTAATTATACATCTCCCATGAGTCTAAAGTATACCATGGACTGCTAGAAAGTTAAATAAAACAAATATTAAATGTCTGAGCACCCTAAGATGGTAAGTCTGTCCTTAGATTGTTTGCATCCTGTGGGGTCATCTTCGTCTTCTGTTGTTAGTGTTTTCCTAGGTGTGCATCGCCACAATAATACATCTGCTCAGGACTGAGGTGCTCGTCAGCTATGAGTTTTGCAAATTTGTCCACATACTCGGCAGCTCCTTTGTGGTTTGCAGACTGCTTTTCTCCTCACACTTTATTCATGGAAATTTCTCAACACTTCTGGAATCTTTGAAGCTATCCTTCACTATAGTCACGCTCATGTAATTTAAGTTCTTTATGGAACAACTTATCTTGGTCCATTATCATGCAACCTGACAAGTCCACTCCATCACTCCGATGCTATCAAAACCATTCCATCATCACTCGATCGTGCTTAGAACTCTTACCATCTTTCATAGTTTTTCTAATTGTCATTTGTTTCTTGGAATTGCTCTCTGCATAGAATTTCAATAGTTTCTCCCTTTGCTTCTTTATATCATAAACAGTTGATAAACCAATACTGTAGATGTCACACAGCTTATGCACCAAAACACCACGATCTATTATTTCAACAGCTGTAATTTATTTTGGATTGATACGGACTGGTGTTTACGTTTGACAACATGACTGACACTCTCATTTGTTTTAGAAGCCATAGCTAGGTTTAGATTTAAGCAAAATAAGCTTAGAATCTCACAGAATTGCGGTATCACCACCAACAAATGCAGTGTAAAGAATGTAAATAAGGGTGCCCTACACACAACGCCATCTGTGGCCACCCAGGAAACTAGTCTGGTGGCCGCGGTAATTTCAAGTTTCCTCACGTAATTTTGCCTGGACTAAAGTTGCCGAACCATCAGTTGCTAGAAATTCGGTGGTGTACCTGTAGTACCATCAGTTCAGTGCGGATGTGCAACATGGCTCCTAGACAAAAAGTAAAGAAGGTGGTGGATGTGCTAGAAATGAAATGTTTCAGAACAAAATGTGCTGTGAGGAAGGTTCATCAAATAAGAAATGATAGGGTAAGACAGAGCTGTGGTGGTGAGAGGAATATGAATGAGGGAGCTGAAAATTGTTTGCTGAAATGGTATGGACATATGGAGAGGACAAAGAAGAGGTTATACATTTCAGAAGGGAGGTAAATGCATGAGTTTTGGAGAGAGAGGCAAGCATGCAGTCTATTGTCAATGAGAAAGCTTGGGAAGTGAGTCAGTTGTTGTTCGCTGATGATACAATGCTGGTGGCTGATTCGGTTGAGAAACTGCAGAAGTTGGTGACTGAGTTTGGTAAAATGTGTGAAATAAGAAAGCTGAGAGTAAATGTGAATAAGAGCAAGGTTATTAGGTTCAGTAGGGTTGAGGGACAAGTTAATTGGGAGGTAAGTTTGAATGGAGAAAAATTGGAGGAAGAAGCGTTTTTGATACCTGGGAGTGGACTTAGTAGCGAATGGAATCATGGAAGTGGAAGTAAGTCACGGGGTGGGGGAGAGGGAGAAGGTTCTGGGAGCAATGAAGAATGTGTGGAAGGAGAGAACGTTATCTCGGAGTGCAAAAATGGGTATATTTGAAGGAATAGTGGTTCCAACAATATTATAAGGTTGCGAGGCATGAGCTAATAGATACGGTTGTGCGGAGGAGGGTGGATATGTTGGAAATTAAATGTCTGAAGACAATATGTGGTGTGAGGTGGTTTCATCGAGTAAGTAATGAAAGGATAAGAGAGATGTGTAGAAATAAAAAGAGTGTGGTCGAGAAAGCAGAAGAGGATGTGCTGTAATGATTCGGACATATGGAGAGAATGAGTGAGGAAAGGTTGACTAAGAGGATATATGTGTCAGAGGTGGAGGGAGCAATAAGAAGTGGGAGACCAAATTGGAGGTGAAAGGATGGAGTGAGAAAGATTTTGAGCGATAGGTGCTTGAACATACAGGAGGGTGAGAGGCGTGCAAGGAATAGAGTGAATTGGAACGATGTGGGATACCGGGGTCGACGAAAATATATTTCATGCTGTTGAGTATGAGATACTACTACGAAAATATATCAGATGCTGCTCAGTCTAAGGTACCACGGAAATACATTACTGGATGTACCGTGTGTCCCAGACACCTTTGCAGGCAGGGAGGTAGGCTCCAAGAAGAGACACTTCTTCACAAAAAATATGCTACTAGTACTGACTTAGTACCTTTTCCTGGTGTCAAAGCTTCGTTCAGAGACTGGAAACCTTTATCTAAGCTTGACCTGGAATTAGGAAAAGAGGCAAATAACCAGAGGCTGTGTGACTGGGGGTATAGGCTCGTTAAAAAACTTCTCACTTCAAAGGAGTTCATATTTCCCTGAACCAGGGCATGTGAAACGTCTGGGGTAAACCATGGAAAGGTCTGTGGGGCCTGGATGTGGATAGGGGGCAGTGGTTTCGGTGCATTACACATGACAGCTAAGACTGAGTGTGATCGAATGTGGCCTTTTTTCGTCTGTTTTTCTGGCGCTACCTTGCTGAAACAAGAGGTAGCGATGCTGTTTCCTGTGGGGCGGGGTAGCGCCTGGAATGGATGAAGGCAAGCAAGTATGAATATGTACATGTGTACACATGAATATTTCTTTGTATATGTATATGTGTGCATGTGTATATGTTGATAGGCATATGTATGTATTATGTGCGTGTATGGGCGTTTATGTATATATATGTATGTGTATATGAGTGGATGGGCCATTCTTCGTCTGTTTCCTAGTGCTACCTCGCTGACACGGGAAACATCGATTAAGTATAATAAATAAGATATATACTAACCAAGCATTTATTATATCTTTATGAAGTTTACCTTAAATATTACGTTCTCTCTGTGAAACATTAGATAGAAAACCGTACAATACAGATGGATAACTAATAAAAACTGATTTCACCCAAACTAGTACAAAAGCTTTTAGTACTGATAGAACTGCAGCAGTGGACCTCTTCCGTTGAGGACCAAAGTTACGCTATCTTTTTTCACCTCTTATCTCTTCCACATCCTTCAATTCTGCTCATTCTTCTCTCACTCGACCTGCATCTCGCCTCAACACAGCTTCCTCATTAAACTCAAGACTTGAACAGTGTGTGTGTGTGTGTGTGTGTGTGTGTGTATTTTGTTGCTAACTCAATCTAGTCTAAATTTTTTTGAACAACAAAGGAGTTGCTGAATTGCCGAGGGTGAGAACTACACATCTCTAGTGACCTGTGAGTATTACGCTGGATTCGATGGCAGAGACAAGGTGTGGGTTAGACTACACTTGTTTTGCACATGTAAACTGGAAATGGTAGGTTAATGTATAACATCCTCTCATCTCTGAACAAAAGGCTATTCATTAATGATCCAAATGAAATCATTAAATAACTATCGAACAGCACAGAGGAAAGACAACAAACACAACGGTCTTGAAAATACAGTTATGGACACAGGGCAAGAATAGTATCTTACATTTTTTTCTTTGAAACAATATGACGCCGCGACCAAGGGTTATGATAAATGCCCATTGGTCTGGCCTCACACGGGTAGAACTGCTTTCATTATATTACAATACATCGATTGCTGGCAACATTTCCCGCCATTTGTCATAATAAATGTTATAATGATTTCACATTTCGATGGAAATAACTATAAATTTGGGCTAACGTAATCAATAGGAAATGTATGCCATATTTAACTAACTCTCCCAAAACAATACGAGTTGTACTGATCATTTCGAAATTCATCGTTCCCATCCTGGAAGGGACTCCAAGTGTGTACACCATTTCCGGGTTTCCACAATGCACTCGACAATCACTTATATTTTTCACTTCAGTCTGATGGTGGTAGTGACGTCCTCAGGGAACCGACTGAGTCACACATTTCATCTCTTAGATTTAAGGACAGTCGGTCTGAGGGCGTCCACTCCATCAGTTCAAGTCAGGTCTGTGTCCACGTTCTTAACATCAAAGCGAGACTATCACCTTAAATATGAGTTACCGTACGATTAACACACGTGCGAAACCTTGACATGGCATCTGTGTACGGGCGACGCTAGACCCCCACCTCCTCCCCGGCCTCTTCCTTAATGGCTCAGGGGTAGAATAACTCAAGCATCGTGGACAACACTGCTCGGCTGGCCTCACGCATCGACCCAGCTGAACACACGAGGCTGTGTGTGTGTGTGTGTGTGTGTGTGTGTGGCTGGGGACATTCACACGTTTCCCTGAGTCAAGGAACAATAGATGGACACTTGCCTTACATTATCGTCGTTTTTTTTTTATATCGATTTCCTTTTCACGATTACATCAATGTATCTATGAAAGACTTTCGGTAGCTTTCGCTTTCCCCGGAAGCCATCACGGGGTTCACTAGGTCAGGGACTGAGTCGAAGTGAACATCATCCTAAACCCTTGATGATGACGTGGATTATCCAAGTCATTCCTAACGTGAATGTTTCACGGGGAAGGAAATGTGTGTGCATGCAATTAACAACACCGGAGCAGACTTACCTCCCAACCATCAGCTATGACCCGACCTCACCTCTGTACAATGAGGAGAATGAATGTAGTGAACATAACACTATATGGTCATCATCACGAGAAGGGGAACTCTTGAAATATTCTTTCCACATTTTTGTCACCCTAGATATCAAGACTTCAGTGTAGCTTGATAAAACAAGGATCATCTGATCTGAGAACTCACTACTGGCTCTTTCATTCAAGAATTAAGAACGATATATCGATATTTTCATTCACGAACTTTCCTCATCTTCTCATCTTACAACAGGACATTGCTAACTGTTTGTCTGTATCATCAGATATTCCTGCATCTATACAAACTCGCAATCATCAAATTTTCAGTGGTTCCAGTCGTCCTATCTGCAGAAGGCGCTGACGGAGCAGCGTTATGTATGTATATGAGAAGCGGGTAATGAAAGCTGGAGCCGCGAGCCCCAGATGATGTTACTAAATGTCAGGGAAAGATCACAGGGACTCCGGCAGACGTTCGGCCTCGCTAGTGTGCCAGCGGCCGACCTCCTCGCCAGAGCCAGGTCCTCTCCCGGCCTCAACCAGTGCCTTCCTGGCTCTTCCTTACGTTGTTATCACTCCTGCAGTGGCATGGTGAGGCTGAAAGTGACGTCGCAAGGCAGCAGTAGCGGCAGAAGTGACATTAACACCTCCCGGCGCCTCTGTTCATTCAAACATTTGTGACATTTCGCTGAGAGAACTTGGCTGCCGCTTCCATGAGAATGAAGCTTCCAGCTGAGGATGATGGAACGAGCGCCTCGTGTACACGCGACTCTGGTCTACTGTGAGAAACGAAGTATCCGCAGTGGGTTGATGTGCTATGTGATCAGTGTGGGTGAAGTAGGCTGTGTCTGTCTGTCTACCAGAAAGTATTATATTTCTCAGCCTGTACTGTGTGCTCGACACATCTGATACCACATACATACTATAGGAAACAGCTTATGATATTACGTAGGTACGTTTCGAGTCCATACTAACCTTCTCAGTGACAATACAGGTTTATCATCATCAAGGAGAATTCTTGTGTGTTCATATAATCACTGGTGTAGAGGGTGACAGACACTATGGCTGGGTCGAAGGTCGCCCTGGGTAACACCCGAAACACTTCCTTCAGCGGCACCTTTACCATACCTAGTAAGACAGCGGCCGTACCTCCTCACGGTATGAAAAAAATCCAGACCTCCAGGGGCGTCGCCAACAGAGGACACGCAGTGTCCAAACCGGAGCCAAATTCAACGTCTTCCAACAGTCCTCACGAGAAGCGTCGTACAAGACCCTCCCAACAGCTCTCCGACCTGCACAGTGTACGAGGAGGAAGAGCGGTGAATGTGGTGACCTTGGACGCGGCCACGGTGGGCGCGGGTGGTGAGGGCGGGACGACCGGTGACGTCGCTGGCGCTGCGGCCGAGGGAGGGGGTGAACCACGGAGGCGACGCCGCATCCGCCCCGCCCCACCTCTACCTAAACCCGAGCCCAAGATACTGAGGCCGAAGGGCAAGGCCAGCCCTAAGCAGCGGCAGCCGGAAGGTTAGTCCTCTCTCTGGTCCTCCTCTCCAAGCGAGGGGGGAACCATTTACTGGAGTCCAGTACCATTCCTGGAGAAGTAAGAATTCTTGATTCTTAAGAATGGTCAGCTCTCTTGTGAGGTGTGTGTGTGTGTGTGTGTGTGTGTGTGTGTATGTGTGTGTGTGTGTGTGTGTGTGTGTGTGTGTGTGTGTCTGTGTCCAGCCATCTCCTTTCATTCAGTTATATCACTTCTCCTTCCTCCCTCTCTGTTATTCTTTATTGACTATGTATTTCTCCCATCAATTTTTCACACCATTCGTTTCCTTTTAAGTAATCATATGTCTCTATTTTTTGTATGTCGGGTTTCTTTGAATTCACGTCCTCAACTCAAAAGATTTCTGTTCGTTTGTTGTATTGCTTTCATGTTTTCACCCATTTATGCTTTCATCATATATATGTTTCTCACTTTGTCTTTCCTCTTTCGTATCCATCCTGATATTTCCATGTCCGCCATCTCTGCCTGTTCCTGTACAACAGGACTTGTTATGTACCCCAGCCTTAAACCCTCCGCCCAGTTCTGCTCTGTTACCTCAGCAGACACGTATGTCGTTGGGTTGGTATGTCTCCTGCCGTAGGATATATCTCCTTCTGCTGTAGTACTCCCTCTGTCTTCTGTCTTCATAATCAAGTCTCTCATCGTCGTGGTCAAGGGGCAGCGCGTCGTGCTCAAGGGGCTGCGGGTCGTGCTCAGATGTCACGCCGTCGTGCTCAAGGGGCTGCGGGTCGTGCTCGAGGTTCCTACCGTCGCCTCGTGTTCGAGGGTCGTATCCTCATGTTCAATAGCTTTAGCAAAAACATCAGGTAGGTGATGGGTGGCGGCCACATCTGCTCCACAGGCAGCCAGTCTGTCAGAGGTTCACATGTGTTTTCATGTGCGGCGGGGTGGCGACGGGAATGAATAAAGGCAGCAAGTATGAATTATGTACATGTTTATATATGTATATGTCTGTGTATGTATATATATGTATACGTTGAAATTTGTAGGTATTTATATGTGCGTTTGTGGACGTGTATGTATGTGCATTTGTATGTGGGTGGATTGGGCCATTCTTTCGCCTGTTTCCTTGCGCTATCTCACTAACATGGGAGAAAGCGACAATGTATAATGAATAATAAAAAATTGGATTAAATCATTTCGTATCCTCAGGTCATTGGAGGTATGACAGCAAACCAGAGTTTTTATAGTATTGAGTCCTGACTAGCCTATCACTGGTAGGCTAGGTTACACAAGGAAGGGGTTTAACATTTTTATGGCATTTCTTAATTCGGGCCCCATAATCATGTATATCATTCATTGATACATTAGGAGGGGGACCTTCACCCAGAAGGCTAAATATGAATAATAATTGTTACTGCAGCCTTTGGGTTCTTTCAGTTTGACCTAAGTTTGGAGTAAGGTTGTTTAACAAGTCCCAGTGGCTTCTGTCTTCAGTGAAGATTTCCTAAGGGTGAGTTGTTACACATGCTTTAGTCCACTATCTTTTGTGTATTGCTTTTTTTCAATGAGGCTACTTATAAGTGCTGTAGAACCAGATTGTGTATATCATGTACTTCTAGTACATGCAAGAGTGATTGTAGATTAACACTTTTATGGATAGTGTTCTGAAGCAGCAAGATAGTGAAGCAGGAGTGATATTAGGGTTTTTCACAGTTATTCCAATTTTTCTGTATGGAAGGGTAATGCAGACCACTTTTCCACTCCAATTTATTGTAAGGAAATCCATGATGATCAGCCTGAGATAGGCAAATTAAACGAACCTTTTGATGGATTCAAGTTAAAGTATAATGTAAATCAGGGGTTGGCTTTAGAAATTGTAAACCGTGGAAGTCCAATTCATTGTTTTTAAGATGTTTAATGAATGATGAGGGGATGAAATCTTGATATTATTTAAGAACTCAAAAAGGGAAGCAATAATTTTTGATATTCTTATTAGATATCTGCATCAGAATGCTTATTTTGGGATGAATTATAGGATGAATTCTTCTCAGAGTTTGTCATTCCTCACAGTTATTGACTGGGCAATCATCTAGCACCTAAGAATGTTTATTCGCACATTCTAATTTACCCCTGAATGAGAAATGTTTTGGCTTTCAGAGCAGAAAACCAATGTAGCATTTCAAGCGATGCCCTTTCGGTGGGCATAATCCCACAGTTTTGTTTTTTACAAAACTGATAACCTTTGTTATTCCAACACTCAAATCCTTAAGGGTTACAGTTTTTGAATACCAGGACAAATTTTTTTTATAATCACAGAGTCAAAGACTTCCATGGGGCAGTGGCTAGTATTACTGGTTTTGATTCAAACATGGGCCTAACTGGGATTTGGGATTCTGGAAAAAGGCAGTCATCTTACAACCAGAAAACTATTCATCATCCTCTTAGGGCTGGTCGATAAATGGGTGCCTAGCTTAGGCAAGGGTATAAACATACATATCATTCATTTTTTTGTTCTTGTTCACTGTGTCTTGTGGAGTGATGTAGGCCACCATAGACAAAGAATAGCCTCACTTGGTCACATCCACTCTTTAGATGTAATGTATGATGCTTCGAAACCAGAGCTTTCCTATCCACAACCAACCTCCACAGAACTTTCTTTGGTTTCCCTTGATCACTTGACATGCCCTGGTTCATTCCATTTACAGCATGTTGACACCTATATACTACATCTCTCCAGTTTGCTCTATCTCATTCACACCTCACATTCTTGTTCATGAACAGACCATGTTCACTCTAAACATCATTAGCTTCATCTTTCCACTTCCTTGTCAGTTCCCTTTTCCTTGTTCCCTCCAATTCCAATATGTCTACCCTCTTAGACAGCCTCTCCTCACTTATTTATTCCACATGTCCAAACCTTCAGCACACTCCCTTCAGCTCTGTAATGCTTTTTACTCTTATTACCACACCTCTCTTTTACCGTCATTTCTTCTTTGATAAACCCTTCTCACTCTGAATATTGGCCTCAAACAATTCACAATTAATTTCCAACATACCATCCCTCTTCTATACGTTTTGATTTAGAGCCCATGCCTTACACCCACACAACTCCATCACAGCTTCTTTGACATTAAACATACCCATCTTTGTCCTCATAGACAGTGACCTCTCTTTCCATGGTCTCCTTATTGGGTCCAGTCCCTTAACGTACTCACCCACTCTGTTGCTTAATTCCACTTCCATCCATTGCCTTATCCACTCCCGAGTATCTCAAGTTTCTCTCAATTTAAACTCACACTCCTACCAACCTGTCTCTCTCTCCTCCTAAACTTAATGCATTAACTCTCAATGTTCTTTCTCACACTCCCAAAACTCATAAACCAGCTTGTGCAGTTTCTCACTGGAATCTACCACCAGGGCCTTGTTATAAGCAAACAGCAACTGTCTAATCTGTCAGGCCTTACCACCTCCATCTGACTGCAAGACCCTTGTATCACCTCCCTGACCATCCCACAGATGCCTTTCTCTCTTGATAAAAGTCCTCACTGTTTCTAGTAGCTTTCCTCCCACACCTCATATTCATAACACCTTCCACAAAGCATTGCCATTAACCCTGTCATATGCTTTCTTCAGATCCATGAATGCTGGATACAAATTCATGTTTCTCATTGTACATTCACAATATAACAAAGATCCTCCTAATACAGTCACACTTCAACATGTTCAGTGCTCAGTTCTGTCCAGCAGCACTAGACCCCTTCCATTCAAGCCAGATAACAAGGGGAGTGAGAAAGAGAGGAGATTGGTTTAGAAGGAGCTAAGTGAATGTGTTAGCAATTTTGAAATAAGGGATTGAGCAATAGTGATAGATAATTTGATTGCAAGACTGGATGATGTAGTAGCTAAGGGTACTGATTGGCAGGCATAGGTTACCTATTGTGAATGAAAATGGCTGACAATTTGTGAAGATCTGTGCTGATAAAGAACATGTGACTCTAAGTTACTGGTTTGGAAAGAGGAGCATACATAATTGTATGTTGATGGTGGGGTTGATTGTAAGGGGGCATTATTGGATTACATGCAAAAGAAGAAACTTTTGGATGTAAATATGCTAAGTGATGCGCCTGTTGGTATGTCTGATCACTTCTTGGTGGAGATGAGAGTGAACATTTTGGCAGGGTTTATGAAAAGAGGAAGTAATGTGAGTGGGAAGAGGGTAGTGAAAGTGAATGAGCATGGAAGAGAGGCTTTTGTGAGGACATACCATGAGAGATTTGGTGGAAAATGGCAGAAACTGAGAATAAATGAAAGTTGAGAAGTTGGTGAGGTATGGAAGATATGTAGGGAAGTAGTACTTATATGAGAGAAGTGTGTAGCATGCAGAAGGTGGGACATTGGCAGGTGAAAAAAGGGAGGTGAGTAGCAGGATTAGGAAGTTAAGTTGTTAGTGAAAGACAAGAGAGAAGTGTATAGGAGCTTGCAGGGAAGGATTGCAAATTATTGGAAGCTGTACAAGAGAAAGTGGCATGAGGTAAAGAGGAAGGTGCAGGAGCTGAAAAAGAGCATACAGGAGTTTTGGAGAGGAAGTAGCAGTGAACTCTAGGGAGAATAAGAAAATGTTTTGGGAAGAGTTGAAGAGTACGAGGAAAATCAGAGGGTAAATGGGAGCGTCAGTGAAAGAAGCTGTTGGAGAAGTGGTAACAGGCAAAGGAGAGGTGCAGGGCAAAGAAACCCTTTTTTTTTTTTTTTTTTTAAGGTCTGTTGAATGTGCTAGAAGATAAGGTAGCAGGTTTTGGGTTTTAGGACATTGAAGGATTTGAGGCCAGAATGACAAGTGGTTTGGTGAAAACAGAAGAGGTAGTGAATGCCTTGCATCAGATAAACTAGGGCAGAGTGGCTGAAGTGGATGGGATTGTAGTCAAATTTGTCCAGAAAAGGGTGACTGTGTTGTTCAATTATGGTGAGGTGTCTCAAGGTGAGGTGCCTGAGGATTGGCAGAATGTTTTTGTAGTGCCATATAAAGGCATGGGGAAGATTTTGTAGTGCCATATAAAGGCATGGGGAAGAAAAGTGAATGTTTTAATTAGAGAGGTATAAATTTGTTGAATATACTTGATATGTTGTATGGGAGAGTGGTGATTGAGAGGATGGTAGCATGCATGAAGCATCAGATTGGGCAGGAGCAACTTAATCTCAGCCGTGCTAAAGATTGTGTGGATCAGTTGTTTGCTCTGAAGAATATGTATGAGAAATACGTAGAGAAACAGAAGGACATGTATGTGGCATTTATGTATCTTGAAAAACTGTATCATAAGGTTGAAGGAAATGCTTTGAGGAAAGTTTCAAGAACTTGAGATGATTTTACCAAGAGAGTAAAGCATGTGTATGAGTAGGGAGAGTGGAGGGTGAGTAGTTCCAAATGAAGATGGGTCTGCATTAGGGGTGTGTATATTACCATGGCTGTTTAATCTGTTTATTGATGGGGTGGTGAAGAAGAGTGCAAGGGTCTTGGAGAGAGGGGCAGGTCTGTAGAGTGTCAGGGAGGGTGGAGAGCTGAGTCAATCACTGTCTGCCCATGATGTGGCACTGGTGGCAGATTCAGGAGCGTACCTCCTGAGGCTGATTTATGAGTCTGGAATGTTGTTTGAAGGTAGGAAGGTAAGAGTAAATGCAAATGAAAGCAAGGTTATTAGGTTTAACAATGGAGAGAGACAGGATAGTTGGAATCTGAGTTTGAAAGTAGAGAACTTGAAGGAAGTGGAGTGCTTTAGAGACCTGAGAGTGGACATAGCAGCAAATGGAACCAAAGGAGATAAAGTGAGCCACAGGGTGGGTGTGGGGGATAAGATTCTGGGCACATTGAGGAGTTTATGAGAAGGGAGGTCACTGCCAAGAGGGAAAATATGAGCATGTGTAGTGCTGTTGTATAAAGACAAGGTGGGCAAAGGTGGATTTTCGAATTACAGAGTTATTAGTTTATTGAGTGAATCTGGTAAGTTGTATAGGAGAGTGGTGATTAAGAGGGTGTTAGCATACAGAGAGCATTAGATTGAGGAGGAGCAATGTGGTGTCAGGACTGTTGTCAGTCAGGTTTTTTTTATGAAGAATTTGTGTGAGAGAGTTAGAGAAAAGGTATGTGGCATTTATGGATCTGTAGAAAGTGTTTGATAGTGTTGATAGAAATGCTTTGTGGAAGTTGTTACGAATGTATGGTGTGTGAGGAAAGCTGTTAGAAGCAGAGAGGAATTTTTAACAAGAGAGTAAGACATGTCTACAAGTAGGTAGAGAGGAGGGTGAGTGGTTCCAGGTGAAAGTGGGTCTGCAGAAAGGATGTGTGATGAGACCATGACTGTTTAATCTAGCAGTGGATAGGGTGGTGAGAAAGTGAATATGAGGGTTTTGGGGAGAGGGTTAGGCCTCCAGTTTGTTAGGGTTTGGGAAGGGCCTGGAGGGTGAGCCAGTTACTGTTTTCTGATGGCATAGTGCTGCTGGCAGATTCAAGTGAGAAACTTAAGAAGTTGGTTTCTGAGTTTAGGGAAGTGTGTGAAAGGAAGAAGTAAATGTGAATAAAAGAAAAGTTATTAGGTTTAGCAGTACAAATAGGCAGGCTAGCTGGAGTGTAAGTTTGAATGGAAAAAAAATGTGAATGTGTTGGTGATTGGTTGGTAAGGGTATTCATTGTATTTACAATATATGGCGGAATGCATGTATAGTGCCATTGTACAAAGGCAGAGGGGATAAAAGTGAGTGTTCCAATGACAGAGGCATATTTTTGGTGAGTATACCTGGAAAATTGTATGGAAGGGTATTGATTGAGGGGGTGAAGACATGTACAGAACATCAGATTAGGGAGGAGCATTGTGATTTTAAAAGCAATAGAGGCTTTGTGAATCAGGTGTGTGCTTTGAAAAATGTATGTGGCATTTATGGATCTGGAGAAGACGTATGATATAGTTGATAGAGATGCTTTATGGAAGGTATTAAGAATATATGGTGTGGGGGGTAAGCTGCTTGATGCAGTGAGAAGTTTTATCAAGGGTGTAAGGCATATGTACGAATGGGAAGAGAGGGGAATGATTTGTTCATAGTGAAGGTCGGTCTATGGCAGGGGTGTGTGATGTCATCATGATTGTTTAATTTTTTTTATGGTTAGGTTGGCTATGGAGGTTAATGCAAGAGTTTTGGAGAGAAGGACGAGTATGCAGTCTGTTGGGGATGAGAGGGCTTGGGAAGTGAGTCAGTTGTTGTTCGCCAATGATACAGTACTGGTGACTGATTCGAGTGAGAGACTGCAGAAGTTGGTAACTGAGTGTGAAGTGGCTGAAAGGAAAAAGTTGAGAATAAATGTGAATAAAAGCAAGTTATTAGGTTCAGCAGGGTTGAGGGACAAGAGAAAACTTGGAGAAAATGAAGTGTTTTAGATATCTGGGAGTGAACTTAGCAGCAAATGGAACCATGGAAGCAGAAGTGAGTTATATGATGGGGGAGGGGGGTAAAGGGTGTGGGAGTGATGAAGAATGTGTGGAAAGAGAGAACATAATCTTGGAGGGCAAAAATGGGTATGCTTAAAGGAATAGTAGTTCCAACAATATTTTATGTTTGCAAGGCATGGGCTGTAGTTAGGGTTGTACGGAGGAAGGTGGATGTTTTGGACATGAAATGGTTGAGGACAATATGTGTTGTGAAATGGTTTGATCGAGTAATAATGAATAGTGGACATATAGAAAGAATGAGTGAGGAAATGTTGACAAAGAGGATATATGTGTCAGAGGTGGAGGAACAAGGAGAAGCTCAAAATCTTTTTCACTCCATCCTTCCACCTCCAGTTTGGTCTCCCGCTTTTTGTTCTCTCCACCTCTGACACATATATCCTCTGTGTCAACTTTTCATTGCTCATTCTCTCCATATGTCCAAACCATTTCAACACGCCCCCTTCTGCTCTCTTAACCTCACTCTTTTTATTACCACTCATCTCTCTTAACCTTTCACTATTACTCGATCAAACCACCTTACACCACATATTGTCCTCAAACATTTTATTTCCAACGTATCCACCCTCCTCCGTATAACCCATTCTATAGCCCTTGCCTCACAGCCATATAATATTGTTGGAAATAATATTCCTTCAAACATACCCATTTTTGCTCTCTGAGATAACATTCTCTCCTTCCACACATTCTTCACCACTCCCAG
>JAUUDZ010168971.1:7483-18350 GCA_032361705.1 Panulirus versicolor | reverse complement strand
AATTATGAATATCTCTTGATATGGCACTTGGGCAAATCCATCTATATTTCTTTGCAAATACCTAGCATATTTAACTCCCATTTTCTATCTCAAGAAATGCATCAGGAACAACCTGTCTGTCCACACTCACACATATCCTCATCTCATACCCAGTGTGTCAATGTGAAACATGTGGCTCCACACTTATAAAAGTGCTACTTACTTTTTCACTTTACATCATTTCTTTTATCTCCTCTTCTACCCATAACAGTTCGACCTTTACAAGTCAGTTCTACAAACACCTTAAGAGCCGTGATCAATTTCCTCATTCTTTCAATCACTCTATTTTCCTTTTACCGGGATGGCCATGACTGGAGGACATTTTGCTTATGCCATGTTGTTCATCATGAAAAAAAAAGTTTGTGTCAACTGAGACCAATGCCATCAATCACACCACTCCATACAAAAAATGCTTCCACTGCATTCAATTTCTCAACATTTCTCTAGCATCTTCACCTGAAATATTTCTAGTCCTTATCAATGCTCTCACACCTATCCATCTCTTCAAGATTTGATACAGGAAGAGGGACCTTGTTAAAGTGAAGACACACATATTTCCTCAATTATGTGACTTTCAGGAATGCAAAAACAGGGAAAAGGACTTCAGAGAGGCACAACTTCTAAAAGTTTTAACTGCTCCACTTTCATAAGAAAGTTTTCATCCCCCTTCTTGAGTAAAGGCAAAAAGAAACAAGTCCAATTTAACAGTCTGTTTATGAAGGGATGGAATTTCCTGAACTTTGGTATAATAAATTCCAGTCCTCATTCACTGCAAATTGTACAGTGTGTGTTATAAAATGCAATCCCATCAACCACTTGCCGACATGTTTCAGAATGATGTTTAGCAGAGGTGTAACTACTGTGGCGAGGTCCTCAAGGAAGAAGACTGTCTCTGCCTATACAGCGCACCGACAGATTCAGGAAGTCATCTGTACCAAAAAAGCATTCTACTGTTTAACCATCCAAAGATGCTGTAACTTCTGTGATATAGCTTCTGAGTGCAATTGATGATTCTATAAGTGGTATTTAATGTGGTGCTTTTATGTGATATTTTTCTATAATTCTTATACTTTTTAACCTTGAATTGAGCTTCTGGCCTTACAGAATTTCATTTTGTATCATGTAAGCAAATTTAACAATAAAGACATCTTACCTTGTCTTACAGTCCTATCATTAATGATTGGTTTGTCTATTTACATCGGAATACACTTACTAATTCATTTAATGTGCGTGTGTAGGATACATGAAGCTGTGCATCTTCTTCACGAACTCTATGACATACAACTTGGTGTGCATCTGCTTGAGCTCTAAGGTCACCCTCAAGCTTCTGTACTTTTCCTTTTAGCTCTCGAACTTGGGACTCATGATGCAACAAGTGCTCTCGATCTTGGCTCATCTGCCAACAGTAAGAGATAGCAATTAATTTTATGACAAAAGAATGTAATACATAAGATCAAATCCACAACTTCACTCATCATCACCTTTCAGCAAACGTATCTTTAACAACTCCTCTACACTAAGTTCATATCCAGCAACCTGTATGTCATTAGGTTCTAGAGCTTCAGTATTCTTTAATGAAAGGACTATGTCCAAACATCCACTACTTTTTAGCACTTATTCTTTACTGGCTTCCATACAATGAGTTCTTAACCAGCACAATATATCATAACTGATTTCTACACCTTTCCATTCCTTCATGAGCTCTTTTAAAAAAAAATCCACTTAACAAGCTTTATCTTTATACAGTACTTGTAATCAAACAGCTGGTAACCATGATAACATAAAATACTTTTGTATCTAAACATCAGGCAAAAAAATCTGTTCCCTACCACTTCCCTTCACATTTTGTACCATCTTCTCAACTTTGAACAACTTTTCTTCCATGTATATGAATATCAAAACCTTTGAATTCTACCTTGTAATAGGTGCTATTTAATGCATGTATACCATATGTATTATCTCTTCCTCTTCAATTGTTTTTCCATTATCTTTAACATCTTAATGATGTTAAAAAATACTTGAAATTGATGATCTCACTGTGCTAGAGATGCCCTACGCCAGTGGTCTGTTAAGGATGAGACACTAAAGGATAAAAAAAGAGGCACTGCAGTTCATCAGTTATAGAGACTCTTTTGCTGTGACCAACACCTTGAGAGAGTTCCCAAAAGGAGCAGTCATCAGAGATAGAGATAGACGGATGCTATCTCCCCAATTCAAATGACCGTATCCCTCCACATACAAACCTTCCCACTCAACTGTCTTTGTATTGTGGATTTCTTATGGCTCACTCATACAGCCCGTCATAAATGATTGACTCATCTCTATATACCCATCTCCTTTACAATATTACACTACCTCCCTCTTTTATGATAAGAATGGTCCCTTAAAGATTTTTCATACCTGTCTCATAAGGGTTTCTTTTTCCACTTCCATATTCCGGATTGTTTTTGTCAACTCTGCACATTTTTCTTGTTCTTCCATCAACTCAACTTTGGCATGTGCTCTTTCAGCATGAGTTTGCTCGTTCAGTGATACAACTTTCAGACGTTCTCTCTCATATAACCTTTGCAGTTCAGTGTAACGTTCCTGTTCAACTGCTAGCTGCACCTGTGTGATAAAGTATTTCAATCAATGACTATCTAATCATACTAGGTCTACAATAATAACATTTGGAAATGTACAATGAGAAAGTTGGTAATCCTTTAATGACAATATTCATCATATGACAACTTAAATTTTCCTACTTCAGTTTAAATATCCAGCTGATTAGTCATAATTAGCCTTAAAAGGTGTCTTCAATTACCAGGTAGGTATGGGTAAAATTTAGCTCTCCTAAGTACACCCATAATCACCACTTCTACTTAAATTTCCAACCTTCTCCTTCTACCTAATGTTCCTCTCTACTACTTCAACCTAATGCTTCAGCTTAATGGGAGGTATATTACTGGTAGTACCCATCTGGGTACTGAGTGGATTAGCAATGCCTGTGTAGTGAGCCAGCCCTTCCTCTGACACAGGTAGCTGTCATTTCTTTCTGCCTCACCCACATGTGGCCTACTGGCATTCTGTCCACAAACATGCCATCACTCCTTGTCATACATAACACTTGACAACACAACTCACACAGCTCATTCTTTGTAACACTCGATTTTCCAGCAGTGAGCACTATGCGCTAGCCCTGCCTCTTGGCAAAATGTTAGGAGCAATAAATAAAAGTAGAAGTTAAAAAGATTTAAGTTGGAGCACTAGGATGAAACATTTGAGAGAAGTAGTAGGTAGGAACATTTTGTAGGAACATTAGATAGTAACAAATAGAGGAAACATTTGGGAGAAGCCTCTGCAAGCAATGCACTAGACCTGCCCTCTGCCAGTGGCCTATTAAGGGTGAGGCATTAAAGGCTACGAAGTGGCACTGGAGTTCACTAGTATGGAGACTATTGCTATGGTCACACTCTTAAGGGAGTTCCAGTTGGGAACAGGGGTCAGAGATATAGATAGATAGATAGACTACTTCTATGCTCCTATCATTTTGCCAAAAGACTGGGCTAGGGCACAGTGCTCATGCTAGGAAAAACCTAGTCACAAAGAATGAGTTGTGTGAGTTATGGGTTGTTAAACATTATGTGTGATGAAGAGACATTGTATGTTTGTGGACAGAATACCATGCCAGCAGTCCATGAACAGATATTCTTAGAAACAGGGTTAGGACCTTTCAACATTCTTGTGAGAAGGCACTAACTTTCTGGATCCTTGCCATCCACCTACCCATGGTAGAAGCACCTCATTCAATCTGAGCCCACCTTCAGCCAAACAGAGACTATCATTGAGATGATGTTATCAAACTATTCACTCCTCTTCACGCAACAAAATTCAAAGATCTAGGCATTAATCCAAAAGCAGCTTTGATAAGAAAAGTGAAAGTTAAAAAAAAAAAAAAAAAAGCAGAGAGGGAAAGACATGTCACTGTAAGAAAACCAGAAAAAACATTTTTGGGACATTGCCTCAGAGAGGAAGAGTGCTTTACTTTTCTAAACCTACATTTCTCTCTTCTATGATACATCCTGCAAACATGAAAGCATATGTACATGAAGGAGAGAGGTTCTGAGAAAACTTTCCTATAAAAAACATATCTAAAAGCAATTCTAAAACTTTTATACCTGGAAATCTTCAAGAGATTGTTTGCCTGTTGTACTATTGTCCTTTAGTAAACCAGAGGTAATTCTTTCAGACTCAACTCTTCTTGTAGGAATGCTGATTCTGTTTGATTTCTTGGCTGACTGTTGATTAGTAGCCTCAGCCAACTGTGAGCAGAGGACCAAAATTTTTTCACGTTCTTTATCCAAAGTGCTACGAAGATCCTGAGGGAGACAAAAATTGCAGTGACTGATATATCTATCAATTAACTAAAAATAATACAAACTCACAGTATAATTAATCATAAGTACTATCACATACAGCAATAAAATCATGACATTTCAATTTCTTGCATTCTTTATCTTACAGACATCTGCATAGAGAAAATTAGCTCTGAGGTAAGAGTGATCTTTACTTGTCAGCATAAAAGCCATATAAACATAAAAACATGGCCAAGACCAATCTAACAATAACATATGATAGATACCCATGCAGACAGATGTCATAGCACATCACTAACCAGTCATCTGCATCTCAAGTGCCTAGCTATTGAAAGCTTAAAAGTCATCACCAGAGTTCTCATGAATTCTCAGATCAAGAGATCCCCTTGGTAAACTAGATGGCAGTAACTCTCCCTCAAAGTAGCAGCCCATTTTGATGCAAAGCAGAAAGTTAAGGAATTAAAGTAGTTGAGTGGGATGGCACCTATGCTTCTCTAATTTATCTTAAATAAAAATACTGTTTCACATTTCAATTACAGTATGACTTTCTGTGACAGAAAATGACCCAAAGAGACATGCCTACATAATCACAAGGTAAGGAGGTGCTTCACATTCAAATATCCATTTTTCTGAAACTGTCAGTAAACTACCGAGACATTCCTATTACCTTGTTACGGTAGGCTTGCCTATATAAGAGACAGCCACAACTTCATACTGTTTTTGAAGCACTCCTGAAAATAATCTCGGAGGACTGAAAATCAGTGATATATACTCACCCTGACACTAATTCAATGGTCAGAATAAAAAATCATTTCATTAGAAAAAGGAAAAACTTTATCACCATGCATATAACAGACCCATTTCGTGCTGGATACAACAATATGCTGATTACAAAGTGTTTCCCCATGATATTCTTGCTGTTCTGAAAAATCCAACTCCCTAATAATGGTAAAAATACTTTGGCATAGGCCTCCTAGTACCACCAGGAGGCCTATGCCAGAAAAGTACTGTATTTCTCAAATTATAATGATTTTTGAACAACAGTAAGACTGGAAAAACACACAACGTTTAACTCAATCAGCATCTGGTCTGAAACTGGAGTAACTAACAGACCATTTGTCTGAATCACTTACATGAAAAGGTGTCAGGTGGCTCTGATCTGGGGGTGACTTGTAGTTTTGCTTAACAACAGCATTTTCTTATTTTGAATCAGAAGATGATTTGATCAGTTGTTCCTTTTGAGCCATAATATAGACTGCTCTCATCAACACTTTATTTTCTCATCAAATCAGTTCTCATTTTTCTGCAGATGCTTATCAATGTCTACATTTCTGTGGCAATATTATTCTGTCTATCTATTCATCTATCTATATCTGTGATGCTCCTTCCCTTTGGGAACTCCCTCAAGGGGTTGGCCATGGCAAAAGAGTCTCCATCATAACTGATGAACTCCAGTGCTGCTTCTTAGCCCTATTTAGTGCCTTATCTTTAATAGGCACTGGCAAAAGGCAACTCTAGCACAGTGTTTCCAGAGTCTCCAACCTAATACAGTATTAGTACAACATATTATCTCATTCCTGAGATATAATAAGATCTGTCCACTACTATACATTGTCTAAACTAGTGTACCTTCAAATATGAACTGTTTTCACCATTCCAGGTAATGACTTCTCTTTCCACACATTACCCAATGTTCCCCAAATCTCTTCCCCCATGCCCACCCTATGAATCATTTCTGCCTTCATGGTTCCATTAACTGCCTTGTCCACTTCCAGGTATCAGAAACACTCCATTTCTTCCAAATTTTTTCCAATCATACTCACACCCCAACTAACCTGTCTTTCTGCACTACTGAACCTAATATCTTTCTTTTATTCATATTTACTCTCAGCTTCCTCCTTTCACACACTCTCCCAAACTCAGACACCTGCTTCTGCAGTTTCTCTTTTAAATGCCACAAGAGCTGTGTTTTCAGCAAACAACTGACTGATTTCCCAAGCCCCCTTTCACCCTACACACAGCATACCTACCCCTCTCTCCAAGGTCTTTGCATTTACCTTTCTCACCATCCCATCCATAAACAAGTTAATAAACAGTCATGGTGACTTCACACACCCCTGCTGCAGACTCACCTTCACCTGGAACCGCGAACCCTCCTCTCTACCTACTCACACAAACTCCTTACACTCTTGACAAAAAACCCTCACTGCTTATGAACATTTAGGCAGGTGCATTAGGTAGAAACATTAAGCTGAATTAGTAGACAGGAGCATTAGGAAGAAGTAGTCAGTAGAAACATTATGTAGGAGCCTTTGCAAATACTGTGCTAAGTATGCCATCTGCCACTGGCCTGGTAAGGGTGAAGCACTAAAGGTTAGGAAGCGACACTAAAGTTGACTGCTTATGTAGACTCTGTTGCTGTGGCCACCCCCTTCAGGGAGTTTTGGTTAGGAACAGGTGTCAGAGATATAATTAAAGGCCAAACCTGCAAGATGTCAAAAATATCTACCAATACAATGAGAGAAAAACAGAAAAAAGAACCTTAACCTAATAAAACATGATACAAATCTCTAGTTTTAAATCTGAAAGTTTACACTGAGGATATTGACTTAAACATAAACTACCAACAACAGCTATATAATGAATGTGAGTGAATGGGGTCTTATTTTCTCTGTTCCTTGCGCTATCTCACTACCGCAAGAAATGGTGAATAAATATGAAATAAAAATAATATCAAATTACCTTGATGACATTATCCTGTTGAGCACGAGTCACAGCTGACAGATGTCTTTGCTGGTTGAGAACTTTGGAAACACGACTGAAATTGTTGCGCTCTGCCTGCAGAGCACCTTTTAGAGTTTCCAACTCCTTCTTATTATTTTCCAAAGTTTCACTGAAACAAAAAAGTATGTTTATAAACACAAAAAACCATTTCAATACCCATGGTGTAGTCATAGGGGACTTAAAAAACCATTTTACTCCCTAAATTAGGTGCATCCACAAGGACATCATTCTTTGACCACCTTAAGATATATATGAGGCTAGTTAATGTTCACGTAGGTTTAACAATCATACAACAACCTTACTAGGCCTATGAAGTCATAGGAGTGGAGCTGAATGTGATGCCTCCCTGCAATAAATGCAAATCATTCATTACCCACTCAAGTCTATACCTTTGGGCCCGTCACTGTTAGGGTACAAGAAAATATTTTTGTAAAGAGAAGAAATGATAGGGAAAGCCCTGTACATCTACCTAAACATTCAGAGGTTTCACAGGAGCTCTCCACATTATGGGTTTCCAAGAAAATCCGGCATGAGGCTCTCATGTTATATCACTTATTACATCTTTTTCTATGAAAGAATCAGATCATCCACACAGCCAATCTTAAAGCTTGTAACTTTGCTAATTTATTGTACCCTTGTGCAGAACTGAATTTTCTCAGCAAACATTTTGACAAGGCTGTATCACTGAGTACACTCTCATCAGTGATCTTCTCATTCTAAAGTAGTCTACATTTCCCTACTGCATGAAGTAGCACACTCTTAGGCTGCAGGAGCCTTTAGAAAGAGGTCCTCGGCAACACCAGGACTCTTTCATAAAAATCATTCAAGGAATTAATAAATAATAAATCGTGCACAATGAATAATAACATGAATTTTGCCAATTGAGAGATAATCTAGTTTTCAGATATACTTACTTCATATTGCCATTTTCCTCTTGAGTTTTCTGGAGCTGAAGCTGCATAATGAAGAGATGTGAGCGTAAAAGTGTTAGTTCTGAGACCTGATCCAATTCAGCAAGTTTCTCCTCCCGCAACTGATCCATCAATTCCTTTCCCCTTCTCTTTTCTCCCTCAAAAGACAATTTCCATTCATTTCCAGACATCTTCTCTTGTTCTAATCTAAATTCTAGCAAGTCAACTGCAAAGAAATGTATATAGTTTTTAACATCATATTGCGCATCACAATGAAATCAGGAGACTAAGGCAAAATCAAATCTATTCAGTAGAAGAATAATGCTAAAACATTTTGACTAACCTTTCCTCTTCATTTCTTGATCTTTTCTGCTGAGTTCCTCCTCCAATGTTGCCATGTGGCGTAGCAACTGAGTTCTCTCTCCTGTGGTGACAAGGTTTTCCATTCCATTCTGCCCATACTGGGAAGGTCTACTTTGTACGTCGGCAATGGAACTATCTGTTGAGCCTGTCGCTATAAATCCACTGCAACTTATAAGAGACCTCTGATCAATGTCCAGGTGCGTATGGTGCTTTTGAAGGAACATTAACTCTATCAAAGTCAGCATCTGGAAAAAAAAAAAAAAGAATGCTAGTCTTAATCTTTTAAACATATATTGTCAGTAAAATTTTTTTGCAACTGTGCGCTTGGGAGATGAACCCAGGTAAACAAAACAGCAGGTGGTAAAACTGCCTACACTGATTTAATGTGATCACTACACATTCTGATAAATTAGTATCATTATCATTATACTTGATTGCCGTTTCTTGTGTTAGCGAGGTAGCACCAGGGAAAAGATGAAAGACTCATCCACTCTCATACACATATATGCATGTACACGTAAATATATATACACATATATATTTCATACTTCATACGTATTCACCATTTCCCGTGTTAGTGAGGTAGCGCACATATATTTACCAATTATACTTGAATGATGCTTCCCGCATTAACTAGGTTCACTCTATCCTGCGCACACCTTTCACCTTCATGTATGTTCAGGCCCCAATTGCTCAAAAACTTTCTCACTCTATCTTTCCATATCCATTTTGGTCTCATGCCCCTTATTCCCTCCACTTCTGACATATATATCCTCTCTGTCAACCCTTCCTAACTCATTCTCTCCATCTGTCCTAAATATTTCAGCACACCCTCCTCTGCTCTCTCCCCACAATCTTTTTATTACCACACAACTCTTACCTTTTCATTACTCATTCAATCACACCACCTCACAACAGAAAATATCCTCAAACATTTCATTTCCAACACCAACCTCCTCCACACAGCCAGATCTATAGCCTTGCATCCAAACAGTATTGTTGGGACTACTATCCCTTCAAACATACCCAATTTTGCCCTCCCAGATAATGTTCCCTCTTTCCACACATTCTTAAGAACTCACAGGACCTTCTCCCCATCCCTCATCCTATGAATTACTTCAGTTTCCATGGTTCCACTCACAGCCATGTCCACTCCCTGATATCTTAAAGCACTTTACTTCCTCCATTTTTCTCCCTTAAACTCACATACACTGTTAACTTACTCTAAATATAGAAAAAAGGAAAAAATTAAAGTACAAAGAACAAGAGAAAAAGATCTTTCATAACTAAATACAATATGAATGAGTGAGGAAACTGCAAAACTTTGGAGAGTATGATACTATGTGTTTAAACTCTGTGGACAAGCAGTTCTGGGCACACAGTGTGTAGAAAGATAGGTCATGGTCTATGAAGGCAAAGATGGGTATATTTGATGGTATAGTAGTCTGGATGGTGTTGCATGGATGGTGAGGAAAGGACCCAATAAGAGAAAGTACAAAACTAGTTGCATGTGGTGGCAATAAATGTATGAGGACACTATGTAGTGTGAGGAGAGCTGATTGAATAATACATGATAAGGTGAGAAAGAATTGTAGTAATAAGAGAAATATGTAGAAGAGAACTGCAGAGGGTGAGCTAAAATGGTTTGGACATAGGGAAAGGATGACTAGATGGTATACATGTCAGAGTGGAGGGAACAAGGATAAGGAAGAAACCATGTAAGAAGTGGAAGGATGGTGTGAAAGATGCTTTGAGATACCAAGGCCTGAAGATGCAGAAGGGTGTAAAGTGTGCATGGGTATACAGGGGGTGACAGCAGTCAATGAACTAAATCAGGACATATGAAGTGGGTGGGGATGGAGAGCTCTGGTTTTGGTGTATTATATAAGGAAGCTACAGAGTGGATGTGAATGTTCTTTACATGTTCATGATGCTTCCTTACTTACAAGGGAAAAAAGAGAAAGAGAAGATGGATTAGACAAACAGATAGATACACATCTGCAGAAAGTGAGAAACCATGTACTTATAACTGGATACTTACTAATGTTTTAAACTCTGAAGATATAAACCTAGAATGGAGAAAAAATGTAAGGTCCTAATTACCTCTATACCCTGCTCATGAATTTTGTTCATAAGCTTTTGGACTTTGTTTGCAACATCACTCGGTTCATCTCCATCACTTAAATCACTGACAGCACTGGATGCTCTTGTGGAGAGATCTGGGTCACCCCTACTATGGCCATGCTTGACAAATGATACCAAGGAATTGTCCAGCTGACCTGATTTATCCAGTTCGTGTTTTACACCTGCATTCAATTCATCAACTGATGCACAGAGCTCAGCTGTAAAAAGAACAATAAAGAACAGATAATTGTGATAATTGAACCTATAAACAAATATATAAAAATACATGTA
>JAUUDZ010168860.1:1167-18048 GCA_032361705.1 Panulirus versicolor | reverse complement strand
GAGAGAGAGAGAGAGAGAGAGAGAGAGAGAGAGAGAGAGAGAGAGAGAGAGAGGTGGATCGTGTTACAGGGATAGTAAAGGGAGATTGGAGGGAGACTGGAGGTATATTAATGAAAAACTGAGACACGAGAGTGAATGAAGGGTGAAGGCCGTGAGGGAAAAGTGGATGGAGAATGAAGAGATGGTGGAGGGTGAGTTGAGGAAGGATGAAGGGAGAGTGTCGGATTGTAGGGAAGGAAGAGGGAGTGTAGGAAGAGTGGAGAAAGGGTGAAGGAAGAATAGAGGGAGGATAGAAAGAGAGAGAAGGCAGCATGGTAGGTGGGAGAGGAAGGCAATGACGTCACCCACCAGCTGACTGTGTAAACAAACACACGTGGTCCTCCGACTCGTCACCTACCATCTCACTCTGGATATAAAGACCTTCCCTCCCTCCCTACCATGACGACCCTCCCTCCATCCTTCCCTCCCTACTATGACGACCCGACCTTCCTACTATGACGGCCCAACCTGCCTCCCTACCATGACGACCCGACCTTCTTTCCTACCATGACGACCCTCCCTCCATCCTTCCTTCCATACCATGCCAACCCAACCTTCCTTTCTACCATGACGACCCAACCTGCCTCCCTACCATGATGACCCGACCTGCTTCCCTCCAATGAATACACGACCTCCCTTCCTACCATGATGACCCATCCCCCTTTCTACCGTGGTAACTTTCCCTGCCTCCCTACCATGCAGACCCGCCCTGCCATGCTCAATATTCTATTACTTCTTGGAAATGACTACATCACTGGCTTTCCCAGCAAGGTTACGCCACTCCCCACCACTTCCCATCTTAACCATGACCTCCACTCCCTCCATCCCGCCTCCCCTTCATCCTCATTATAACTACTCCCCCTCTCCTTCCCCACCACTACTCTCCCCTCCCCTTCCCCAACACTACTCTCCCCTCCCCCCAACAACGCAAGAATCGTAAACAAAAACATCCTGCGTCTCTGCGTGGCTACCTGCAGTGTTAACATTAATGTAAGCTCTCCGTAGGTAGTTAAGGTGTCCTGGGGCACGGCTGACGGTCGTCCTGACTTTTTGTGGTACATGGGAACAGCTGACAAGTGTGCTGACTTCCTGTGGTCTATGGGAACAGCTGACAATTGTGGTGACATCCTGTGGTCCATGGGCACAGCTGACGGTTGTGCTGACATCCTGTGGTCTAGGAGGAAAGCTGATAGTTGTGTGACTTCCTGTGGTCCAGCTAAAGAGGGATTGACAGTTAGGCTGACTTTCTGTGAACCAAGAACACCGGTAATATCCCACAACAATCACCGGTGACTGCTGTATGCTGGAACACCAGTCGCACTTTATATCGATGACCCACTTATACACGGGTTCGAAAACTACGTCAGGGAGATTCGCCCCGGCTTTTCCTTCATCACACACACCCAACCACTGACACTCTAGTAGGGCCAGAGTGGGCCTAGTCTCAATCATTAGGACGACGCCTCTCTAAGACAATAGTGGCTTTTCAACGCCGTTGCCGAGGTCCAACTTCAAAGGTAATTTGAAGGCGTCATGTGAGAAACAACTCTTGAAGTTCTTACTATGCTTTTGTGGGGTTGCTGGGGTGTAGCTCAGGGCTGGGCATAAGTGATGTGCGAGGGTGGCATGGGTGAAGACATGATTCAGGTCGGAGCGGCAGCCAGTGGCTCAGGGCTGCGTCACCTACCACCAGTCAGCTCGAAGAAGAAACTTTACACCTCACACTTGACCTGTTCTTGACCTGGTGATTGATGACATGGTTCGTCCCCTGAATGTCGACAGCTTCATCAACTTGTAGTGGTCTTGCATCATGACACACCGACAATAGGTTTTTCTTTCTTGCTATGACAATTTAGACGATAATATTTGTTACCTTGTGTGCTGCTCCCGCTCACCTGGTCGTGAGGACGAACACGAGTGGTCATCATTCCAACACTCACCATCTTCTCCCAGGTCCTCCTCACGTCAGGTGACCAGGACAAAGTATAACTCAGGTGATGTGTTGTTGTGTGTGAGGATGTCCTCCGTGAGGGTATTTGTCATACACTGTTGCCTTCCTGGTGGTGGTATCTGACAATGAGCGTCCGCTGGACGGTGGATTCCAGTAAGTAATGTTGTCATCTGAGTGTACTCCAGGAAACGCTCGCAGGCAGGCAGGGCTGGACTCATCCTCGTGCACATGATGGACGGAGGATAATGGCCGCTGCCGGTGTTGAGACGACTGTGTGGGGCAACTGGTGAAGGTCAAGGTCGGCTGTGGTTTACAGAAGCTATTCTTAACGTGTTAAGCACGACTGTACAATCTCTGGGGATGTTCAGATGACTGAACCTTAGGGTCAAGACAAAGGTTATGACATCGTACGCGCGGGCATTCTGTCGCGCTCAAGGGTAGTACCACCATGGCTCAGAAGCACTGTCGTATTCCTGTGGTCTCATAATAATAATAATAATAATAATAATAATAATAATAATAATAATAATGAGTCTGGGAGAATCATCTTCTTAGTGGCTGAATCATGGCGGACTCTCACACTGAACTTTTCCCCTGAGGTTGTGCGGTGTTACTGTGGAGACACCTAGCAAGTCAAGGTCGTGTGATGGTCGTCGCTACCCTGGCAGCCACCAGGTCACACCTTAGTATCATCATCAACAGAAGGAAGAGATGCGTCATCATCCAGATGGGCCTCAGCACTGAGGCTTCTTCCGTGGGTTTCTACGTCCCGTCAGGAGGGTTTCACTTCTCCCGGTCACACGTGACATTCATAAGGTGACAGTATATATTGAGACGCGTCCCAGACTCCTCTGTGCCACACATCACACACACAGAAATTAGAAAAGCCAAACTCGAGGACCGAGCCAGAACCTTGCCCCAAACGTCACAAAGTAACCCGTTGCCAGGACTAACATAGCCCGCTACTAGAGTTAAACATAGCCTGCTATCAGAGCTAACACAAGCCCGCTACCAGAGCTAACACAGCCCGCTACCAGAGCTAACACAACCCACAACCAGAGCTAACACAGCCCACAACCAGAGCTAACACAGCCCACAACCAGAGCTAAACACAGCCCACTACCAGAGCTAACAGTTTCATGGTCCACGTGGACCTGGCACACACCATCTGAGGTTGTGCCCACCTCATCAGGACTAGACTTGCCAGAAATGTCAACAACTCCAACGTTTGTGTCATGAAGAAAATCCTTCATAGAAAGTTAGGGAGCCGGGGATATGGGGTGACCTCACTGACCTGCTGAAGGTCTGCGCGCCGCGAGAAGTCTTCTCAAATGTTGTAGCATCATCTAAGACGGAGTAAAGTTCATAATAAAGATTTTTCCATTAATACGAATATACAAAGGTTTGACAGAACCTCTTTTCAGTAACCACTGGACACACTGACGAAGGTCCCGAGAGTTACTGTGTTCCTGAAGGAGTGATGCCTGCCTCTGAGCCGTCGTCAAGCTGTTCCTCACGACGACCCGCCAGCAGACCAAGTTTACCTGCCTTTATGGAATGTTCATGAGCTCCTGAGGTCGCTGCCGCAGCTGACCAGGCGACCTGAAAGTATCGTCCATCTACAGCTGATGCCTCACAGCCACAATGATAAATGACGTGCGTGATAGCACTTCCTGGCCCCTGAGGGCCACATGAAGCTGCAACCTAATCATCATGACAAGTGAGAATAATGAATTTGTTGTCTAGGATAAGATTCTAGGGATAAGGCAGTACATAACCTGTATGACCTTAACCGGAGAAGACTTATTCCTTCATCCCAAGATGGTCCTGAGGTTAGTGCCAAACAATACAGAATCATCAAACTGTCTGGGAGATGCACCAGACCTTCCGCTCATTGGGTCAGCCTAGGCACAATTGCCAGTCAGGGTACATTGGATTGACCAGTGTACCTGGGCCGGTCAGTGTATTAATTTTGTTCATAAACATTCTCCTCGCCATCAACACTCCATCCACAAAAAATTCCAGTTCGGTTAGATGTCACTCCTGACATCTACTGACAGCTGTCGGTCTCGATATCTACTGACAGCTGTATTGTACAAGTCAGCAAGGTAAGAGTGTATACTCGTTCATTTACAAGTTATCCAAAGTCTGTAGGATCTACATCAGGGGAACCTAAACCAGTGTTACATCAGTGGATCCTAAAACAACGTGACTTCAGGTAATTCAAAATCAATGATATTTGTTGTTTTTCCAATCCACGTTTGCAGGTTTGTATGTCTGGGAGCAAAAAAAAAAAATCTAAAACTAAATAGTTCAAAAGAACATATGGAGTGTAAACTTTCTTATTATCATTCTGGTCAAGTTGGTAGAAAGGGGAGCTCATACAAACGATCTTGGATCCTAGGGCAAGTGGTAACGTCTGTAGTAGCCTTTATAATGTCTCCCTTCATGTTTAATAACTTTAAAAAGTTAATCTACCTTGCAGAGCACTGTAAACCCTAAAGTTCTACCAACACCTACGGCAGCGTTGCAACATGAGAGGGCATGATGATATGGCAGAAATTGCAAGAGAGTCGCCACATACTTCGTAGTTCCTGTTTTTGCATCTACGACAAATCCCTGTGAAGAGGTTTCTCTCATCACGACACACTATGTCGCTACGAGAACAGTAACTGAACCATATGGACCCAATACTGACCAGTGAAGACCTTCATGCACCTGGTCCCCAGGATGGCGACGGTGCGCCCATGACCTGTTGTAGCTCACTCTGTCCACCTGCTGCTGACGAAGCACTTCAGTGACTTTATCTTTCTGCTGTTAGAGTGGGACCATCTGCTGGAGGGTTTGGGACCACTTGCTGAAGCGGTGTCTAACCTGCTCTCCTGCTGGCTACTTGCTGTCGCCGTTGCTGATGGCATACGTGCAGCAGCGGTCGCAGACCAGTGCGATACTTCCGGAAACATTTTGCGGCCATCATGGCGGGCAGCACTGGAGCGCACCAAGTGGTTAGTGTAAATAATGTACAAACTGGATACCAATCACTGATGATAACATCAACATACCGCAAGGTTCTCTAGTGCAGCCCAACTCTCCTTCCCTCAGTAGCTCTCGTCACCGTAATTTTCATGTTAACATTTTCTTTTACAAGCTGATGGTCTTCGGGCCAACCACACACGTAGGAAAAAATATAATAGGTCGCTGGGCTTTCACCTTTTTCCTGCTACAGCCATGTCATCACCTGCTGCTGGTGTGGCTGGCTTCACTGCTGCTGGAAGATGAAGCACTCACGCTGGCTGGCTTCACTGCTACTGGGAGATGAAGTATTCGCGCTGGCTGGCTTCACTGCTGCTGGCAGATGAAGCACTCGTGCTGGCTGGCCTCAGACTCATCCATCTGGTCATCACTGGGAACAACTATGTTGTAAAATGCAACTCTTTCAGGCAGATGAAGCCGTCCCCATGATTGTCAGCTGTGTGATCAGCAGGGCCTTACATGCTTAGTGCATGGTGTGGCCTCCACCAGTGTGCTCAGGATCTCTGTCTGATGTACCTGGATCTTTATCGACCCACGTCTTCTCTGTACATGCTGACCAGCGGGGATTCTCACCGCACATCATGGCAAATCTTAAGGATCATATTTTTTCTATCTGATGCCTCGTAAACTATTCCCATAGGTCCTTCAGCTGCACGTCTAAACTTACGACCATTCCACTGATCCAATCACAAGACAAGCCAGGCAGCCAGCCATCTGCGACACACGACAGTCTCTGGACGTTTGTCGACCCCTTACGAAGCTGATGTGCCTAGGACAGAGTACAACAGTGAGAACCATATATAAAGTATGTTCCGCTGGTGAGATGTATGGCACTGGTTGCCTGATGGCAGGTTTTTCCAGCTGTCGACTCGATCAAGTCGAGCTGGGGAGGAGAGCAGGAGGAAGAAGTTGAAGAAGACAGGGGGAAAAGATTTCCCTCGAGGATCTTTCTCTTGTTTGGTCCATTGAAAACTTTACTTTCGTTCCTGAAGATGAGAGAAACAACCTGTGTAGGTTAATACCAATGACTGGAGCGCTGCTCGACCATCAGGTCACACCCACCACAACCGCATCATGTTATCTAACTTTCAAAAAACGGACAAATTACTCGAGTAAAGCAAGAAGTGGATTTATTGAGAGACTCACTGCCACAGAATCTTTGAATAATCATATCCCACTCATTATTCCTTCCACCATGTCGGCAACCACTACAAAACCTGCTTTTAAAGGTTACATGAAGAGAGAAATTAATTCTTTGACCAGACGCTAGACACAGACACTCAAAATGTTTATGACATAGCTGTGGCGGCAGCCATTCTGAATATTTCAGGTGTGTTGGTCGGGCCGGTCCCTCCCAGCAGGTGTGACACAACAGGAGAACCAATGAAGAATAAGATGATGCACTGCATAAAGTGTGGTTGACCTCACACACGCCACAACCTGCGACAGGTCTACTACGTGGCTGACCAACGAGTTGTGGCGGCCGCGCGCGCACGTCATCACGTGGTCTCCTGTACCTGCCGATGACCTCTTCACTGGGGAGAGTGGCGTTCCAGCCTGGTGCTCGCCTACTGTTGATCTGGTGACAAGGTAGAGTGGGAGGGCCTCTCGCTGGGTGTGTAGCTCTCCTGCTAGGGACAGTCTGGTGCGCCACAGCACCCGCGGCACAACACTACGGAACTTTTTTTTCTTTCGCCAAACGTAAGGTTGTCAGTAATAAGGAAGAAGTTAATGGATTCTTAGTTACTTCTGCTTCGATTAATCATTCCAGAAGACATGCTATGCACCTGTGACCACCATGACAGAACCTGAGGTTGGCAAGAGTAATGCCACTCAGGTCAAGACGTCCGCCCGGTACACCGGTGCTGGGGGTGACGGTCACCCTACACGATCCACCAATAATAATCAAGTCATCACAGCATCTGCTGCAGGTCTGGCTGGGGCCAGGGGTCAGTACGACACGTAATGGTCCTCTGTCTTCTGCCACAGCGCCCGACCTCTGCTAATGGTACATGATCGGCAACCTCTAAACCATCCATGGTCCGTCCTGTCATCAGCCTCCCCGCAGACTATGCAGGAAAAACAAATAAATTTACTTACTCCTGAAAACTGGTGTCGTGTGTGTGTGTGTGTGTGTGTGTGTGTGTGTGTGTACGTGTGCGTGTGTGTGTGTGTGTGGTCGTAATGTTAATTACCCTCTCCTTTAGCTACTTTGTGGGCCTTGGCTTTGAACTGTATACCAATGTTTCAGAACATTATACATGGCAGCTACTAGAGTGGGAATGTGTGCAAATAAGGCCATTGTTCGTTAGTTACTGACCCTATCATGTGGAGGCGGAAAAGGCAATCAAAAAACTTTATATTAAGAAAGTTTTATGCCCCTGCGCCTCTACCTGGCCTCCTGCTACCCCGTGTTATCCCTAGCTCAATCATTTAATGGGAAGACTGTTGGACGTACTTGTTATCCTCTGCCATGCACAACCCTCCGGCCACGGGGGAAGCACTCACCATGACCACCACGGATGGAAAAGTAAAAACATGGAATAATCTTAATGTATTTGGCAATGACGAGTGCCCAGGAGCATGCTCGTACGTGTGTATGAGCATGAGTGTGTGCTAGTAGAATTATCTGAGCACACTCGTGGGGACTCACCTCTTTTCCATGTTTTATGATCATAATGTTACTTGAAATTTCCAATGGTCGACACATTACTGGCTCTCTGCTTGGCCTTTTCCAGGAATCCTCAGAAGTCGCCTCCTCACGTCTCTTTGTACACTACTCCTGCCTAACTTCCAGCTGTGTCCTCTTATCCTGAACTTCTTCAATATCAGTGAATGCTTTATGTTAATAATGTCACGCTTCCTTGTAAGTCTATATATCGTCAAGTCTCTCCTGACTTATCATTCGTCGAGTGTGGGCAGATTAATGGATTTCCTCCTCTCATTGCAACTATTTCTCCTAAACTCTGACGCCATCCTTACTGCCTTTCTTTCGACCGTTTCCCGCAACTCTACACAGATCTTAATGTGAGAAAACCAAACTGATACGGCTTAGTCCAACTCAAGGCGAAGAATCATGTACATTTTTCTAAACATTTCACAGTCCACGAACTTGAGGGCAATTCTAACACGAGCTATGATATAGTTTGCTTTTCTCACAAGTTGTTCGGGTGATTGTTGGCGTGGTCTTCACTTCTAGGTATTTGTCGCAACATAACTCTTGTGTATAGGGTTCCTCTGCAGCATTTCGCAGTCCCTGCTGCTCCTCAGCTTTTTCATGTTCAAGTATGAATCCATCTCGTCTGGCAAATCATTCACATAGATAAGGAACACCAATGCTCTCAGCAATGAGTCATGGGAGACCCGTCAGGTATCCTAGCCTGACATGTGTTCTCTGATCCTTCCCAGTGAAATAGCAGTTAATCTATCAGAGCGGCCCTCTCCAACCTTGCTTGGGCGTTTAGCTTTATCGTTCGTCTGTGGAGAACAGCATTAAAGATCTCCTGCCAAACCAAGAATATGCGGTAAACCCACCATCACGTGTTTCCTAAGATGTTTCTTCGCTCATTAAAATCCAGTAGATTCGCCATATTACTACATCATTTTAAGTCTATATTGTCTCTATCTTAAGATTATGCCAGACAGTTGCCTTTCATTGTTTTCTGGTTTTATCATTATTATCATTATCATTATCATCATCATAATTAAATCTTTATTTAGCAAATTGCAGGTTAGGGTCAGTGCTTGATGCTGACTAGGCTACTAGTAATCGGTCATCTCTCGTAAATACCGGCCCTTGGGAAGCTTTCCCTCTGTTAAGGAAAGTTTTAAACATCAGCAACGTTGTGACAAGGAGTTGCGCACATTAACATGTGCACATGGTGACATGCTATTTACCTACTGGGCTTTGCGTGGGTGCAGTTCCTTCATGAGCTTCATCATTTTCAATTAATCTACTTCAGTACCGTCTTGTCTTCCCTGGTTGGTAGCTATCATAACTCCAAGTCATCAACAGCGAACCTGTTCTGAGATTTCGCTCCACACATATCCTCAGTAACAATAAACTGACCTTCCTTCTGAGCTCCATAATATAACATTTTCACGCTTCCTTATACATTTGGGGAGATGTTGTGGGCGTTCCTCCGGCACGTCAACAATATTTACTTCACACCTTACCTGTTCCTGCCGTCTCATCCTGCTGTAAGTCATGTCTGGCTCTCTTGCATATGGAAATAATGTGCGACTTTCCTCCAGTGTTTCCTATTGTAAATCTCTTCCACAATTTGTCCTTGTGTTCCCTTCCTTAACTAAAACTCCAGTATAAAAAAAATCAAAATTTTCTCTCCGTCTGGAATCATGTGAGAAAACATTAGCTCCAACTTGAGCGGTACAGCCTTATGCAAGACCCTAGTGAACGCAATCACGTGTTGCTACCACAGGCACGTGAGTCCTGCACACATCTTAGCCACTCCAACCTGTACGTGTTCTCTCCCTCGTCGCTCTAATTAACATCAGGATTTTTTTCATCAATAGTGTCATCAAATATATGATCAGGGTCCCTAGCCTTCGTGGGGCACTGTACACTGTAATTGATAATACATAACCTTCTCCCATGGTCATCTTTCCTGAAATGTACCGGTCAAAATGACCGCTGTTGACCAACTTACGGAGAGTTATGGTTTCTTTCCCCAGTGGGGTTGGGTCTTCCCTTCTACTACCCTGTCTTTCCTCGTTAACGTACTTAACTCTGGGAAACCCACATCCTGCCTCACTACACCCTCCACCCTACCTACCGTGCCTGGCTTACTCTCCTCCACTCCATCCTTACATTAAAGTTCCCTGCCAGTCTCCACCTTTCTTTCAGTATTTCTAAACACAATCTTTAGCGCGGATATTAAGCTTTTTTCTGTCACTCACTCTGAATAGGATTCCAGCTCTTGCTCCTAATTTGGCATCGAATCATTTATCCATGTACTTTGCCTCTGACATGCTCCACCTCCTCCCCTGTTCAGTCATCTTTAATATCCACACTACTGTATGTCTCACCGTGTGCCAGCTTGTACGCTTGCCCATACAACTTACTCATATTCTCACTGTTATTTTGTGTGGATGTCCCATCCCTGCTTTGCAATATACGTTGTCCGTCTGACCCTTTGTACAATACACTAGCAGCCGTCTCCTCACGTCTAGTTTCCATTATATCCATGGTTTAATTCTGCTACTCCGGTGTCCTCTCTTTCCTATCTAAGAGTGTGTAAGCGTGTGAGTGTGTGAGTATGAGTGGGTGTCAGAGTGAGTATGGAGGACGCCAGCATTGATCTGGGTGTGGGTTCCGTCTGAGGCGTGCGTCAACGACCCACATTCTTGGTGACTGCTTCTGTGGACGCTTGCCGCTCCCTCGCCCTCCCGCCAAGAACGTCGGCGGTTCTGGACCGGCTGATACACTTGCACCCACCAACTCCCCCAAAAAAAAGATGGCGAAAATAAGAAGGACGCGGGAGTTTGGTCGTGTGTGTGTGTGTGTGTGTGTGTGTGTGTGTGCGTGTGATTACCTACAGTGTCCGGGAAGGGGTTCTACAATACAGGGCTCCAACTCTTGAACATTCTCTACTAACATACAGCATTGTAAACATATACATATGCAGTCCCCAGTCACTATACTCTCGTTCAGAGTATTCAACTCACCCATTCATTACGCTCACATCATAACAGTACTTCTCTACATCTTTTGTAATAAGTTTCTTTTTAACTTCACGTGTATATATCTTTCTTAGAGCTACTCGTCGTATCTGTATCATCGAGCTGATTTAGAAATTCAAAAGGTTTTATCAGGTCCTCCTCCTCTCTTCTCTTCCATGGTGGGGAAATTTGAGACCTATATCCTTTCTTAGTTGCTCATCTCTCTTAATTCTGGTGCTAATTTTGTGCCCTCTTCTGCACCTTCTCTCTTAGCTTTCTATATTTCTTTAGGTGCGATGATAAGACTTGAGACGCGTATTCTAGTTTCATCCTTACACAGGATATGAACAGTTTGCCAAATATTTCTGTATCCATGTACGTAAATACGATGTTAATCGCCAGAAGAGAGCGAGTCTCTAACGATGGACTCTGGCCACAGGTGAGGGACACATATGGGGTGTCATCACCTCCATGTAACCACCCACATGGACTGTACGAGGAAACCCCACACTCGCGGGGCCCAATCTCGTGAGCTATCTATTGCCATACAACTCTCCACATCTGTGTATGCTCACGCGCATGATGTCCACATTAATTCCACATTAATGTGTGTGTGTGTGTGTGTGTGCGTGTGTGTGTGTGTGTGTGAGGCGGAATCTGGGTTAACTGCTCAGAGGAGCCAGCCCCAGGCCCCCCGCCGAGGCAGTCATCAGCTGTTATATTGGAGGGTACGTCATGCAGCCACACACGTCAGGTAGTCACACAGGGTCTGCTGGGGGGAGGCTCTTGTGGTACTCCTAGGATGGGGCTCCTGGGGAGGAAAGGGCTCTTGTGGTACTTCTGGGGTGTAGAGGGGTCTGGTGGGGCGTATGGGGTGAAAGGGCTCCTGTGGTATTCCTGGAGGTGGCAGTGATTAGGAGGGGTTTCTGGGGCGTCGAGGGTCTTGTGGCACTGTCAGGAGCTCCTTATAAGGAGAGGCCCTGGTAGTAGTCTCTGGGAAGAGGGAAGGCCCTGTTGGGGCTCCCAAGAAAGACCTTGGTGAGGCTCCTGGGGGAGAAGAAAGGCCTTGGAGACACGTCTGGAGGAGAGGGAGGGCCATAGTTGGGCTCCTGGGGGAGGTTGACAGTGATGATGTCCATAGGGAGAAGAAGGGGCTGATGGTGAGGAGGGAAGACAGGACGAGCTAGTGGCACTTGGTCCAGGACACGGAAGCGTACTGAGGCAGGGGAGGGGGGGCTGTTAGAGACGCACTACTGGCCTACATGTTGTGTGTGGGGGAAGGGGAGGGGTAGAGCGATCCAAGGCCCCAGCATAACACTGACCTGAGAAGCGCATGACATCAGTCTAAGGCAGTGTGTGGCCCACATGAGCAGGTACACCAAGGGACATGAGCGGGTCAAATAAGGAACATGTTATGAAACAAGGACTATGAAGACATGAATCAAGGAACATAAACAAGTGAAACACGGAACATGAAATAAGGAACATGAGGACGTGAAGCCAGGAACATGTGATGAGGTAAGGGCAGGTGTGAGAGACCTGTAGCATGGGAAGCGGTGAGGCAGATAATGAAAATAATTTCCTGATGACTGAGCATAATTATTCTCATGCATACCGAACACCGCCGGACTTCCTTTCTTATTTGTAATGAAAGAAATTATCTAGCAGCAACAAACGTATTTTGAAATGGCATTTTCCCTGGAAGCACAAAACTTTCGCCAAGATGTATCCTGTTGGAGATGCCAGACAGAAATCAGATGAGGAAATGAAGGGCAAAGGAGAGCGAGGTGAGGACAGGTTCAGTAGGTGGCTGAGGTACTGAGCAGCACAGCTGCCGCTAATGTTGTGGGAAAACAATAGATCGTGAAAGATGGCAGATTAAAGACGTTAACCCAGACCTGGGCTTTTCTATTGCATGTGACGAGTAGTGTGGTGACGGTGACGTTAAACAAGTTGATCTCGACAGATACGTGCCCCCTGGAGGAGCTTGCCAAGATGCTATTCCTCCCAATATCATCAGTGCTTAAAAGAGATAGATATCAACATCAGCCACATCATCACAGTCGAGCCTTATGTTGCACCGACCATCATAGTGACCCACAAGCAAATTGTTTCTTTGTTTCAGAGATATGCCAGATGATGCGTCTCACTACATTCCTCGTGAAGAAATCCTCAGACTGTAATCATTTCCATCGGCGTTGACAAAAGTTTCGAAAACATCAAAAACAGGTCAGTTGTCAATAATAGGATCTGCAACACAGTAAGATGCCTCGGCAGACACAAGCGCTTGCACGTATTGCGACCTGTCACGTGAAGGTGCAGGAGGAAGGTTATGGATATACAGATCTCACAACTCCTAAGCAGCTACAGAAATTCCACTTCATGGTGGACATACCTTACATTTAGCTGACCTTAACACTAAACTACAAGGAAAGGAAACATGCATGTCTGCTGCTTGTAGAAGCGGTGCCACTAACCCAGCGTAAGCGAGTAATGTTTGCCAGAGACCGTGAGACAGGTGGGCCGAATATTTCACATCATTACACCAATGAAATGAAGCGACTTACAGCGAACTTAAGTACGATAACTTAAAAAGTTTATCTGAAAATACAGAAATCTTTTAGGTGACATTTTCAGAAATTCAGAAGAGAATGTGAGACAGTCATAAGTGGTGTAAGCCTCGAGGAAGGAAGTTGTGAACTAAACTTTCCAGCATTTATGGATGTTGACCAGTAGAGCCGCAGCTGCGCGAACATGATACCCAGAAAAAGGTCACGTGGACTATGAAATACCGAGGCTCATTCATGGAACTTGGAAATCTAAGAAATCAAAAATTACCCTGCCGCATTAACGCGCGCGCGCGCGCACCGCTAAATCTTCAAAAACGAGATCGAAATGTGTTTGAAGGATGGAAGTCATTATCTGACACCTTCAGAAACATGACCCGGGCTACTGATACCATGACTCATGACCCGAGCTACTGATACAATAACTCCTTCATGACCCGAGCTACTGATATCATAACTTCATGACCCGAGCTACTGGTATTATGACCAGGACTACTAATATGAACTCATTTCAACAATAGAAGGAATGTTGATCATTTTGAAATTTTGCATCAGTATACTACAAAGGCCTACAAGTAAAGTTCTGTTTCATTAAGACACATTTATCCTGACAGTAAATTTGTACATAATATCGATAAGTTTCAAGATGGTACAACAATAAAGTATAAGGTAACCAAGTATATTAAAAGTCTGAGAAATCCCAAAGTATTTCATATTGTCATTAATAATCATGATGTATGTGTTTGTACGTTTGTGTGGTGTAGGGCAACGTGGTCTGACACGTGCCAACATGAGGCATATCAGATGTACACACAGTGCACGTCTGGTGACGAGGTCGCCCATCATCTTATAGAAACAGCTGTTCTGTACGCTGGGTTGTCATCCCCTGGTTATGCCAGACCTTATGACCTAACAACACTTTTCACGAATGTAATCACGAATAATTTTCTCAAGCCAGCAACAGAAGCATGTCTGAGATTGTTCCACGTTAATAAGACACACAGGAGTTCCTTCATTCCTGCATCAAAATCGTCATAACGAGTTTTAGAATCTCATTAATTCAGAAAAAACATCACAAAGACGAGTTTGTACATCAGTGGGAGGTGGGTACTGGCAACCACTAACTGGCGGCCCTCAGCACCACTGTGATGACTTACATCCATAGTGTGTGATGCACAACCACCGTGGGTGATGCACAACCACTGTGGGTGACGCACAACCACTGTGGGTGACGCACAACCACTGTGAGTGACGCACAACCACTGTGGGTGACGCATACCCACCATGGGTGACGAACACCCACTATGGGTGACCTACACCTCAGCAGCTTTGAAGTTAAAAAGTGTTACCAACACTTGCAATGACCAGAAGTGTGGTGAAAACAAGACATGTATCATGTTAAATTACATATGACACACACCACAGAAGCTGTAACACTGCCATCTGCCTCTCGCCACCCAGCCTCCTATCCTCAGAGCGTCAGGAAGACATATACATCCCTTACTGATAACGGGATCTTCGCCCACAGTGATACCGGTGAAGTAGCAGCCGTTAACCCTGACCTATCATCGCTACGTAAGAAAGTCCCACAAGTCCATCAACTGGTCAAAGATAATCGCCTATACTGACACTTGTAGCCACTCTCTTACCTGTGCTACCACTCAACACATCAGCGGCGTGTAACGTCGATATACTCATACATAAAAGCTGGGATCATCACACATACTGACACCAGTCGAGGGAAATATAACCCACCCACGCAGTCTGCCACGACGTTAGCTAGAAACCTGCCACCACACCAGCTAGAGACCTGCCACGACGCTAGCCAGATACCTGCCAACTCACCAGCTAGTGACCTGCCATGACGCTAGCTAGAGACCTGCCACCACACCAGCTAGAGACCTGCCACCACACCAGCTAGAGACCTGCCACCACACCAGCTAGAGACCTGCCACCACGGCAGAAGGAAGACATCAACAGGGCAGCAGACGTAGGAGCCCACTAGTGGGATCTGCAGGTCCCTGTGTAGTACCTGCTCATCCATAAGTAAGATCTACCCACCGTTAAGATCAACTGGCCCATAAATAAGATCTACTTACACGTTAGCAAGATCATTCGCCCAAAAGTAAGATATACACGCCTGTAAGTAAGATTTGTTAACCCATAAGTAAGATACCTCACCTTACTTGGGTAGGATCTCTTCCCCCGTAAGATGTATTAACCCATAAGTAAGATCAACACACACGTAGATCTCCTCATACAGATCTAGTAACCAGTAAGTATCAACGACGGTATTAACCATATGCAATAGGTAAGGCTTATACTGCCTCCAGCAAACACTGGAATCCTCGCTATAATGACACTGGTGGTTTGGCTGGCTCTCATCTGGGGTAGGGTTGGGGGGTAGGGGGATGCTGCAAGGATGACGCTGAAGTCGTGGGAGGGAGGGACGGGGGAGGGGGGGGGGACCACACAGCATACACTCAAAATCATCAGGGAGAGAGAGAGAGCATCCCCACACTGGTTCGTACCGTCACACCACGATATGGATGACTATATACATCTATATTATCAAACTAAGGTGCGCTGCGACCACACTGGTGTCTACCACCACACTGTCGGGTATGATGAGCCACCACACCCCGACCAACACGACCAGTCACCACACCCCGACCAACACGACCAGTCACCACACCCCGACCAACACGACCGTTCACCACACCCCGACCAACACGACCGGTCACCACACCCCGACCAACACGACCGGTCACCACACACCGACCAACACGACCGGTCACCACATCCCGACCAACACGACCGGTCACCACATCCCGACCAACACGACCAGTAACCACACCACAGAAACACCAGGCCAACCCTAGCCGACCCGTGGATTGAGCCAGGGCCCCTCAACACCACGCACCACGCTGTAAACATCGCAGAAACAAAGGAAAAACTTGTTATGGCGCGGGTGTAATATTCCTGGAGTGGTTGAAGGCTTGGTGGTGTATCAGGAGAGACTGAGACAACATGCCGCTGGGCACAGTATGGTGACGACGAGATAGTGCTACACGACTGACGACAGATGGAGAGACAGTATGAAGGTGATCATCGTGGGGAGATAACGAGACTTGATACATGACACACCAGTCATGGGACTCAGGAGGACATGTTGAGAGACAGACTACGGGAGAACATCGAGAAAGAGACAGCGAGACAAAACAAGGGGCACAGCAAAAGGAGGGAGGGGTCACGAGCGACTCGTACTTTGAGACATTTTGAGACAGGACGGCAACAGAGATAACAGAGTAAGATACTAAGAGCACAGAACAGAAGTAGAGGGAAATGGAAATCAAATCTAGAGACATGAGACAGGTATAGGTATGAAACATTAGACAGGTAGAGATATGGACACAAAGTGAAGAGAAGATACACAAGCAACGAGACAATGACACAAAGGTGCCATCCACTGTGGACTGTGATGAGACGAAACGGTTAAAAGACAATGAAAACTGCAAGAGAGAGAGAGTCAGACGGGCAGGCTAGTACTCACACAGAGACGCTAGAGCACACAACCTCAATGCTCACGGTGTAACTAGAGCCATATACATG
>JAUUDZ010168749.1:0-18350 GCA_032361705.1 Panulirus versicolor | reverse complement strand
ATGCTGGAGGCAACATGGAGTCCCTGGGATCCGGCACTGATACAGTTGGTGGATCTCTCTCTCTCTCTCTCTCTCTCTCTCTCTCTCTCTCTCTCCTGGGGAGGTGAGGAAGATGTGCGGGCATTGTGCAAATGAAACAGACGTTCAGAACCCCTCCTTCCCCCACCACCACCACGCTGCCTCTATCACACACACACACACACACACACACACACACACACCACTACGATTGTAGTTTCCAAGTTTGCATATTCTAAAGTGGTGGAGAATTTAGAGTATCGTCTTGGTGCTTGAACATCCCACAGAGGCGAGTGTATTCAGGAAAACCTTATCAGTATCATATTTCTATTTCATAACTACTGTCATGATAATTATCATAATTATCATTATTACTGTTAGCCTTATTAGTTTGTATCATTATTATTATTATTTTTTTCTGAGTGTTTCTTTGATTTGAGGGCTGTTTGTGGTGTGTTCGTGCCCTGGGAGATAACACTGATGGAGTGAACATAACTAGGAAGGAAAGAAGTCACACCTTATGCAGTAACGATATGGGTGTCTTCATTGTGAATGTTGGAGGGACGAACAATGTCCAACACAGTTTATTGAATATCATGTTTCCATATCCAATAACTAGTTAGCAACTTTTTCCTTTCATTAGAGCACTGTTTGTATGTTGTAATATCTATAGTGACTGCTCTATGGTCGTCCTTCACCGACGCTCTGGGCTCCCCTCCATAATTCGCTGTCCTAGTTCGACTCCAACGTTTACCTTGCCGCCTCCCCTGACGCCCACATCAGGAAGACTATACGAACCTCCCCTAATCTTCCAATACTCGACGTCAAAAAGCAGTGCCATCCGTTCCCCAAGACAAGAGGCCCTGGGGGCGCCATCGTTCCGGCAGTTAGGTAGAGGGTGACTGAACTAATGGTGTGTGGTAGGTTCTTCGGGCGTGACGGCAGCAACGTCGAACCCAACATGAGAAATGACTGACGAAGGAAACACAAGTTGCAGGACGGAAGGAACCAGAGTGGTGGCACGGACTATACTCTGCTTTTGGAATGAGACGATTGTGATCAGCGGATGTGATGATAATGTTATACAGAAAATCAAAGTTATGGTAGAAATCAAGGGCTAGACTTCAGTCTTGTGACCAGAAGTAAAATGTACTTAACAATGACTGTGTTTCCAGACAAGATGAGATAACTTAGGATGACAAGTGAATTCTTATGAAGTGGGATGTGCTAATGGTTGTACTAGTGAATGCACGAAGAGTATTCAATAATGACTTTATCATTATTACTTCGTGTCTGACGGTTTGAGTGTTTTAGTATCTCCGATAACACCTCAGGAGAAGGTATGATTCTCCTGTTACCCACTGCGTCAGATAAGTTATCTTGTCAAAGTCGTGACAGGACTCAGCAAGACTTGACTTTATGAGGAACAGTATTGCAGTGATTCTGAACAGAAATAAAAAGTAGGTTGAGGTGCACGGGAGGGGGAGGGTTTCATGCCTGACATGTTATGTTCCTGATGCGGCAGGCGCTGGATTTGGAGCTATCAAACTAACTTGGGGAGAAAGATTAAGAACAAAAGATACAGGATTCCATCCTGACCACGATAACCTCCGCTGTACCACCAGAACGGCTAAAGGCCAGCCAGACAGTACCCGTCACAGGAAGAGTTAACAAAGAAGCGGATCAGCGTCTTCCAGTCTGCTAAAGCTTGCGTTCTGAGGGCAGGAACAGCGGGTGGCCGGGCCTCGCATTCTTTTAACTTGTATGGCACGGCTGCCTTCAATTTTTCGGTCCCCCTCCTTATTCCATCTTGGTACCTCACTTCCATTTCCTATCATAATTGATCTCATCCGCTCGGCAGTACATCTCCCCATATAACCACTCGTCTTAGGTCCTCTTGTCTCCCACTTATCTCCACTTGTATTGGAGTTTTCCTTTCATCCATCTTCTTTGAGACCCTTCACTTGGTTTTCCAATTTCCGACATATTTCCCATACTGGGGTTACCCTTATCCCCCCCATTCTCAATTATGCCCCTACGACCCTTGACCTTACGCCTGCTACCATCTCTCCTCCTACGACTACTGGTTGTCTTTGTTCTGTTGTAATGATCTTACCACCTCTCCTCTTTCACCTCATGACTCTTGACCTTCTCTTCTCTACGAGGATGACATCACCTTACGACTTCTGCCCTTCTCCCCCATTCATGACCCTTGCCTGTCTCTCCATCATATCATACCTCTGTCACCCTCTCCACCACATTACGATCCCTGTCGCTCTCGCCATGGCATTACGACCAACAAACTTAGACCACACCCCAGCTACTGCGTTGCCCCAGATAATCTCGTCACTCCTTGTGACCTTGTATTAGACCCTTGATGACGACGGTACGACCCTTACGATAACTGGTCTTGACCTTACCCTTCAGGGTTAAGTCAAAGGTCAGGCCATGATACCCAAGGGCTGTATCTTTGTACTCAATGGGTCTGATAGCGCAACAAATACAGCATAGTGTATGAGTTACGTTTGTCATTTTCCTATTGAATAATTTGCTTGGATAGAACTTGCAAATTAAGCTGTGTGATGCACAAGTGCAAAGCCTGTAACCTGGTGTATATTGCTGGAAAAGCATTTTGCATAGAAATTGATGTTGTTCGTTCGTTCCTGGATAGATTTCACGGACATAGAGTAAATACAGACAGATATTTCGGCTACTGTTTCATATATATATATTTATCTTTTTATTCAGTCGTATGAACTGTGGACATATCAGAGTTTGTTGGGCCTTGTTCACCCATTAACGTGTAGTGTTTTTGAAAATGTATTGGATGTTTTCATGGGTAACTGGCACAGTGGTGTGAGTTTGATGTCAATTTCAGGATCTTATCTATGACAGAGGCTGTAGGTCTTCACTCCTCCCACTGGCCAGACGAGGAGAATAGTTCTTAAGCAGGGGAAACAACTTTCCTCTAATCTGCCAACTCTTTTCCTTTTCTATATCCGTGATCGCAAGAAATCCTACGAGCTTAAAGATAAAGTATTTTTCCTCCTTGTATGTATCATTCATTTTATACATAAACATCATGACCACCATCATTTCTTATTCATGAATGAAATAGATCACTACTTTATCCTCGGCTCTAGAATCGTCTTCATTTCCTCATTAATCTCAAAGAAATCCTCGTCTTTCGGAGTAATCTCCTTCCATCATTATAGAGCTAATGTAATTTTCTTTGAGGTCCTCAATGTAATTAATTTTTGCTTCTGTTTTCTTCATGTTTCTCTCTTACACACTTCATTATCTAGCGGCCTGGTGGCTCCCACCCACCTGCTTCATTGTGTATCATCCGGTGTTTTCCCCACCTCCTGCCTGCATGGAATCTTTTTCATCTTTAATCCCAGATCCCCAGCCTCACACTCGACCTGGGGGACCCCAGCATCTTCCCCAGATCCCCAGCCTCCCTTTGGCCTAGGGGACCCCAGCATCTTCCCCAGATCCCCAGCCTCTCCCTAGACCTTATCTCCCGTGTCATTTACATATAGTGAGAGGGAGAGGAGTGGGGAGAGGTTAGATTGGGTCATTTTCTCAACAGGAGGCTGGGCGGGAGAGCCACAGACAAACATTCTCGCTGACATGTTAATGGGCAAAAATCTGAATGATCTCAATTGTTGGAAAACTTTAGGCAGATGTTGTAGAATGCACAGGTTGGTTATACATGGTCCCTGGGAGGGGAAGGTTATACATGGTCCCTGGGAGGGGAAGGTTATACATGGTTCCTGGGAGGGGGATGTGGTAGGGGAAGGTGATGCACATTCCTGGGAGGGATATGTGACACGTGCCTGGGAGGGAGATGTAGTAGATGTTGTCTAGCGCCGAGGTTCACAGGTCTGGACGACCAGCCTTTATAATGAGGAAGACAAGGCGGTCAGGTTCACAAGTCTTTATTTCACCGATATGTTGGCCATAATATATCTCGATCAGTAATGAAAATTGTTGTTTTCACAAATATTCGAGATCCACAAGTCACTTTTCTTGTTTTAGATCCAAGACGAATGAAGTACTGATCGGCAAAACCCTTTCTGAAACCATGGAGCCTCGAGCAATTGTTTGTTTTCCTCAGACTCAAATCCATTATCAATGAAGGAAAGCCACGAGTCTCATGAATGTGGGACGAACATTGCTCAGCCGAGAACCACCTTGGCCTGAGAATGATTGGGAGGGTAGGGGTCGAGGAACGGGAAGGTAAGGAGAGAGAGTGTGTTCCAGGAACTAGGAAGGGAGAAGGAGGTAGACCGTCTGCGAGTACGTATTAAGAGCAGTGATGTGGAAGAACGAAGCATTGACGGAACGACTACACGACGGTGGGTCGAGAATAGTTCGCCCACACAACGGTGGGTCGAGAAAGGCTTGTCCAACCGACGATGGGTCGTGATAGGCTCATCCACACGACATTTAACATCAAACTGTCTCTAGATGTTGAAATGAAGTTTTGTGGTTTTTAACCATGAGTAAGGAAGAGTCAGAGTAAGCGAGAGGCAGGATGAGGGAAAGGCAAGGTTGGGGAGGGAAATATCCGAATGAGGGGTGGGTAACGTGATTAAAGGGCAGGGTGAAGCCCTCTCCACAAGCTCCTAACGGAGGTAGACCATCGGCCTCCGTATCTCTACAAACCTTCACCCGAAATCCTCATAACAATCCAGTTCTCTCTGTCTACTGGAGGACATGAGATTCCTTGTGGAGGAAGGATCTCCCAGTCCCCTCATCCCTGATCAGTGCTGGGAACCCTACAGTCATTAAGAACCACATTACACAGCATTACCAGTCATATTGCACTACCATTACCAGCCATGTTACAGAGCACAATAGACCTCATTACACACGGACTGATTGTTCCACAAAATCCAGGATAATAAGGTATTTCTTACTTCCTGCTGCAGATGTTTTAATCCACAAAGTCTGATAGAATATACTATAATGGTTTCGTTTTTTCGTATAAAACAATGATGTTTCTAGCGTGAGTGTGAGGAGGAATATGTGATAACCATATATGGGTAGCAGTGAGAGTTTTACACTTAGTAGTCCCATCTCAACCCTGTTTATATTAACCATGTCTTTACCCCAAATTTTGTACACACACACCTCACCGTAAGTCAGATACCAATTTAATAACCAGTCTCAAAGGAAGGATGAATACAGGTTGGGCGTAGGTTAATTGAAGCTCCCGGGATTCGAACCCATACGGGTCGGGTTAGCCTATGCTAACCACCGTGGGCTAGCCTATGCTAACCATCGTCTTCCTTTCTTAACCATTCTGGGCCCAACACTACTTTAAGCATAACCATTTTGTCTTATCTGACAATGACCTCTCCTCTCGCTCGCTCCACAGTGCACTCAGGACTTTAGCTCTTCCTCTAACGTATGATTTACCTCAGCCCCACAGTTCCATCCGCTGCCACGTCCATTCCCAGGTATCTGAATTCCTCCACTTCTACCAGGTCCTCTTACTTAAACACCACCAACAGCAACTCCAACACCACCACCAGAGACGGTGCTAGCAGAAACACACCCCACAGCAGCATCTGTGGCATCGGTACAGTGTCCAGGAACGGTCAGTGGCAAGAGATGACCTCGCTTTCAGCACACCTGCCACTGCTCGCTCTCTCTCTCATCTTACTGTTTATCAAATCATTTTCTACTTAATGATATACCTATTTACAGAGTTATGTGTACGACTCGGTTAGTTCATCTACTTCTAGTTTTACGACTTACTCGTACGTGCACTTTTGTCCTTCCTCTATTGTCATTCCACAGTCCAGTAATCCACGTCCCTCAAGTTTCTCCCTATCCCTTGGCTCAACACAAGCCTCCCCGCCATCCCATCCCTCACTCCTACCCTCCTCCACTGTCGACAATACGCCGGGATCATCCCTCACCCAGTATGTCTAACACAACTCCACGTACAAAGCATCATCAGACGTCATCAAAGGCCATCTCAGCATCCCATGCGATCAACACAGTAGGGAAGTCCAGCTTCAGTCTACCCATGTCAACAAAGGCGAGCCAGGTAGCTGGAGTTTGTTGCACAGTTCAGTGATAAGGCTTATCTGGAGGTGGGCATTTGCGACGCTTTTCCCGGGTTTTTGTTATCGTGGTTGTAAACGCTGTTTATGTAGCGTGGACCAACCATCGTGCGAAGACGTAACGACGGCGAGAGGGTTCGGGTCAAGACTTAGAGAGAAACACCGGCTAGTGATGGTAGGACGAGTTTTTTAATGACATATTCACAGCTACTGAAATCACTGCGTTTGATACCGATTCATTTTTATCATTTTCTTCAGGGTTGCTGAAATTTGTTTTGCAGGGTTGAAAAATTCGCAATTTTCCAAAAGATATTTTCCCTCGGTACGTGATATATTCCCACGGTTGCTTATCTGTACCCATACCCTGTGGTCCACCCAGAGATGTTCCAAATCCAAGCATTATGGTTAACAAAGACCTGTGCACCACCACAGCTGTAAACCTGAAGATGGTGGTTTACCGTTGACAATTGGCACACGGAGGGAAGGTAGTAGTATTGCTATCAACAAACAACGTGAGTAAAGGTATGCGATTATCTAAGAATTGGTTTATTAAATCAAAAAAATCGTCAAGGTTTAACAAGTTACCACTGGGCCGAAATAAACCTAACCTAACCTTCTGTGTGCAAGACAAGTTGTCTTAAGTCCAGTTTTAAGGTCAGTCAGACAGATTTACAAATCTTCCATGACGTAAAACTCTACACTAGTGTTCCGCTGTGGACCACCATCACCGGTGGGCCAACACCATCCCGTCCTTTATGACTACGTCACCTACAAATGCCGAAGCTTCACGTGCATGACCACACCAGTAGGTAGTGTTCAGACTAATCGGAATAATATCTTGCTGTTATGATTTTTAAAGACTCGAGAACATGTTTCAAATAACACTGATGGCCTGGCTCAAGGTTTCTGGCGAGACTGGTTCAAGGTCTGGGGAAAACAAAGTTGTGATTCCCTGCTACATCAAGGCAAACTTGTACCAGAAAATATTTTGGGTTAAACATTTCAAATACACCCTGACTCCAATATATATATATATATATATATATATATATATATATATATATATCAGTGCACATGTTTCGCGGAGAAACTCCGTCTCATGATCAGGTACATACAGTTCCTGGGTAGCGAGATGCGTGTTCAACTACCCTCCTTATGGTGTCGTGTCTTAATTATATCATGATTATTTGGTAGATAGGATGTACTTGAAAGTTAGCCAAGGTCAATTGAAAGTTATCAGTATTAGCAATAAAGACATTCAATGACGTCACGAGTCATATAACCCGATGACAGGATACGATACGACTGTGTTGTTAAGATCGAACACTTGTAAGTCTTCCGAAAAACAATAAAAACATGAACATTATTTCTATGCCGTTTAAAGATAACGCTAGACTTTAAGCATTAAAACCAGACAAACGTTATACCCGGGGTAATGGTTGCTTGTACACTTACCATACTGTACCAACCCTTAAGTAACAACGGTAAGTAACGTCCTCTACACAGTTTTACACCGTCAAACTACCCTGAATTTACCCCGATTTACACAAAAAAAGTTGTGAAATAGCTTTTTTCTTACCGTAAACGATGAATTCCAGGTTGATCGATGCCTGGAGTCAGGACTGGAGCACCGGGGCAGCGAGACGTCCATACCACAACAATGTTTACGTAATCCTCCACACGTAGCTGCCACTCCACACGGACACTGTCCCTCACACCAGGCCTTTAGGGGTTTCCGTGAAGGTACAGAATCACATTTCACCACTGGACGTGACGACTTTCCAAAAACAACCGCGAAGAGTGACATCCTGTGCAAACGAAACCTACTCCAATAATCACATTGTCCGTAGTGATTCAAAGCTCACGGAGCAATCGCAAAGAAAGTTTGCTCGGGAAGGACACTGTGGTATACTTGCATTAATTCTGCGGTGACGTCGGTGGCCACGTATACAACGCCATCTCACGGTGCGCGACCTAAGCAAAATGACGTTTAAAAACTACAATATTTGTCTTTCCCCAGGACACATTATAAGAACATATACAACAAACTGCGTATGATTTAGAGATGGGAATCAAGATTCAAAGTTCTTTCATGTAGGCCAAAACTCAACATATAGTTTGGTATACAGACGTAAGCGGGTGACATTCGTCTGGTAATGATAACTTCGGGAAAGTGAGACTTCTGTTTCATTAGGTTGGTCTCTGACTCGCCAGGTTTAAATATTTCTGGCAAACTTGGTTTAAAACAAAAGAGAATGTAGCCAGCTGTGTAGGTGTAGTTTAGGCTGATGTAGGGTATGTTAGTGTAGATAAACGTATAATGGGTTTTGTAGGTGTAAATAAAGGTGCAGATATGGTTCACTCAGTGTACCGAACCAGAGTATGTGAAGCGACCGGGGTTAAACCATGGAAAGGTTTGTGGCGCCTGTTTGTGATAGGGAGAGGTGATTTCTGTGTATTACACATGACAGCTACAGAATGGATGTGAGTGAATGTGGCCTTTCTTCGTCTGTTCCGGGCGCTTCCTCACTAACACCGGATAACACGATCAAGTATGAGAAAAAATGATATTGCAAAACGTGAGGGTGTAACTGGTTGTGATGCGATAGCATATCGTGTAGTGCACTACTTGTGTGTACTTGAGGGTGTAGCATTCTGTGTGGATGTGAAGGAATGTATTAGTGTGGATATACACAAGACTATGTTGATATAGGTAGGGGTATAGAATGTTGTAGTGATGAAAGTTATGGAATAGAAACCACTTTAGATGCGGGTGTTGGTATAACAGACAGTGTGTGTGTGTGTGTGTGTTCAGTAAAATGTCACCGATGGAAACTCTCTCACTAGAGAAGGACGCAGTTACAGTCATTCCATATAGAATTTTAATCTACAGACGAGTAAGAGAAGCAGTACTTCAGCCAAAGTCAGAAAGTATCAAGATAGAAGAGGTGCTTCGGCCATTTTACTGCCAACACTGTCACACTTGGCGCCATCGCTACAGAAATGCACATTTCCAGGAGCATCTAAAAGTTATAACCAACAAGTTATATTTTTCTGAGGAGAAGAAGGGAACTTGTCACCAAAATGGGAGTGAACTAGTCAGACTAGCTGAGGAGGTGAGTCAGCTCAGACCCCTGAGGAGGAGCAACATGTTGCACGGACCGTGATACCCAGACGCAGGGAGGGAGTGTGGGATCCCCAGTGTGTACACCGTCCCAAGTGTTCCCAGCCAGACGTCAACAAAGACCTATAACAGCGTGTTTGTTCGTCTGTTTGTGTTCCATAATGGAGCACTGCTGTAGCTGGCATTGGTCAGCCTCCTGTTTACATGTAATAATAGCAGTGTTTGCAGTGTAGCCTGGTTTCCTCTGGCGGAGGCGTGGGTGTAAGGGGATACCTCACCTCCAGACAAGAAACTGCTAAAGTTGGGTTACAAGTAACCCTTACCACCTTCCACCACGATCATCATAATTAATGTTGACAGAGTGAGAGGAAATCATGATACAAAAAATATTTTCTTTTTTCTGCACACACACACACACACACACACACACACACACACACTAACACAAACACAAACAAACAAACAAACACGGTCAATGAAATTCAGCCTAAGTAAATGCAAAGTAATGTGGATGGGTCACAGTGACACAGGGCTTCAGTGAGAACATTATTCAACGGGAAATAATTTGCAGAAATCTGTCGGTGAGAGTGACTTGGGAGTCGAGATGGTCCCCAGCCTTACTGTTGAGCATCATACCAGGTAATAGTAAAAGAGACAAACTGTAAATTGTCAAACATTAAGGCAGCATTCAGTCTTGTGTTGACGGAAATATTCTGCAAGCTGTTCATCATATGTGTAGTGGGTAGCACTGGGATGGCTCAGTTAGCTGCCTCTGGGAGGGGGTGGTCGTCCCATATCTCCTCACTATCCAATTCCGATAACCAATTTTCTCCTCCCCATAGATCGTGTTTCCCTATCTCACCCTCCACAGCCAACGGTGGAGTCGATAAATATACTTTTATCTTTTATCTGTATCAGTTGTAGTGGTTAGGTATTAACGTAAGTGCTGTCAGTGGGATGAGCTATGATCTGGGTTATAAATAGCAAAACTATGAATATATGGTCTAACTTTTCAACAGCTGAGGTGACTTCTATAAAGCAGTTAAGGAACATTTCTGAACTATCGTCAACTGAAATATCCAGTGAATGTAGACGTAAGAACAACATGTTAAACATGTGGTACTGACGAAGGCAACATGTCTTGGTGGTTTTACGAAGTTGAGAAGAATGGCCTTCCCTGAACAGGACGTTGTGTTGGGGTGATCTGTTGCTTCGTTACCTATCATAGCCTACTGAGACCTTAACACAGGCCAGTTGTGGAGGTCCTAATAGAACTATCAAGTTATCAAGGTGAAGTGATTGTCAATAAAGTCTTGCATGAAGAAAACTAGCAAGTTCTCGACTTGTGGGTTCTAAAATTTGGACGAATTACAGATCAATACTGAACTTGGAAAACGAAGGCAAGTTCTCAGAGTAACAGTGAAAAGTCCCGGTTGTCTGTTGTTTAGAACTGTACACTTGACCAGAGTGTCTATAATGCTGCCATACTGTTACTGTCGGGCTCTTGTTTATGTTGTCTTCACGCTGGCCATGATCAAAGCAAATTAAAAAAATCGTAATAATTTCAGCCGAGAACCAATACAGGAAAGAGCATAGTTGGCCATTACTACTTGACATATGCAGTTCCTCTGATGCTCTCAACCTGGCTGGCCTTTGGGATCATCTGATTTTGTTGACTTTCTCGGACGAAGAATGTCAGTGAGGAAAATGAATCATATAAACCACAAAGGAAAGCTACATCAAAGCTGTAGACTAAACCAACAGCAAAATACGTCACAGTGATACACAGAAGTTTGAACCAACAATAAAACAAGTCGGAGCAAAACTTACAAAGTTAAACCAACAGTAAAACGAGAACTGACCAATGTCACCGTCCTGTGTGGTCGTGAATTGTTAGGTTCGCTGGTGTGTTAGAGACGGTGTTCGACCCTCCGCTTCCAACCAACCTGACGTCAAAGTTTTCATACTGTTTTACTGCCTAGGTTTCCTGTGCTGTTCCCCAGGTGACACAGAAAACCTTTAGTGTGACAGAAGGCGAGCAGAGAATTCATGAAGAATGGCCGGGTCGGTTTATCTTGACAGTTACAAACTGACAGAAATTTGAACCCTTCCTCTGAAAATGTGGCGCCTGACTCTGACGTAAGAACCTTCCTTTATGTTGCAAGAATTTCTTAATTAATCTTCACACATTACTGGACGTTGGCTGGAAGTGATGCAGACTTACTGGGCGTTGTCTGGAAGTGATGCAGACTTACTGGACGTTGTCTGGAAGTGATGCAGACTTACTGAACGTTGGCTGGAAGTGATGCAGACTTACTGGACGTTGGCTGGAAGTGGTGCAGACTTGCTGGACGTTGGCTGGAAGTGGTGCAGACTTACTGGACGTTGGCTGGAAGTGGTGCAGACTTACTGGACGTTGTCTGGAAGTGATGCAGACTTACTGGACGTTGGCTGGAAGTGATGCAGACTTACTGAACGTTGGCTGGAAGTGGTGCAGACTTACTGGACGTTGGCTGGAAGTGGTGCAGACTTACTTTACATATCAGAAGTATTGAATCATCTTCTTACGTTCATTTCTCTTGCTAATCGTTATCAGTGCTACTAGAGGAAAAAATAAGGATACCTACAGTGCCTGACAGTGAAAGGACTCATTGCTTGCAATGCTATTCTCAACAAAAATTAAAACTATATTCAAATGCTCGCTTGTAACTTCCTCTACCTACTATACACGTACACACAAATGCATAAAACATCGAACTTCCCCATTACTCCCCATTCCACCCATTATACACCCACCATCAAAAACCGCAAAACTCAAGTCGATTTATATTTTCAAACATTGTTTATTCACCCAGACAGAACCATACACCGGAGCACAGCTCGTGGGTATAGCTGGGCGGTTCCAGTTGGTGGCCCCAGCTGCTGGAGTTTGGGTGGAGGATCAGGAAAATAAGGCAATTTAAAGTTCATTTCCCGAGGCCATTGGCAGCATCGACGGGGACATAACTCACGCTGTGGGCCAGTACTGCTGCTGTTGTTGTGAACTGGCCAGTACTGCTGCTGCTGTTGTGGACTGGCCAGTACTTTTGCTGCTGTTGTGGACTGTCTTGGATGACCAAGTGCAAATGTCTACTGTGTTTCAATGTGTGATGTAGGTATACTCTCTCTCCAGTATTACCCTCACCAGTACACAAGAGGTCAACAGTTCGTCTCAAACTATCCACTATTCCTCCCAGCCCCTGAGCCTATCCCTGGCGGCGGCGTCTTGGCAAGTTTTAATAAGAATAGTTGTGGAACTTCGCCCTTAATGACCCAAGGGTTCGACATTATCGTATCTCTAGAATAACAACCACTTTTTATGGTTTTTCTTTTTAAGACTGCGACTAGTCTTCTCTTGTCACCCTTAAGAATCTATCTAGATCTCACGGCTGATATCAATTTGAAATAAATCATGTTTACATACATTCATATTTCATTGATGTAGAAATACTTTCATTTGAAATTTCAAGACAGCATTGTTAATGAACGTGTAAGGCGGTATGTAGGTGGCAATGTCTAGGTCTAGTGTAGAGCACTAAGTGTATCTTTGTGTCCAGCGTGTAGTGACGTTTGGTCAATCCTTGTAGTCGAATACTGCTGTAGTGGTGAATATCTTCAAATTTCGATATTCATTGCCATTTATTCTCTGTTGGCATGTGACATGGGTCGATTGATATGTGGAGTATATCTACTGATAAGGTAACAACATGGCTGTGTTGATTTCGTCGTATGAGTCTGACCTGCGTATCTTTACTAAATATATCTATTCCCTTTTTCCTAACCTTTTAGGCACAACGTATAACCCATGGTTGTGATGGCCCAGCCTTCAACCTGGCCCTTAAGGACTAGGGGAAAAGCTAGGACATCACACCCAGTGGTCGTGCCGTAGTGCACAGCGGCTGTACTGTCGTACTTAAGCGTCGTACCATCATGCATGGTCAAGTGTTGAACTGTTACGATAGAAAATTTGTCAATACCTTGTACCTTTTTTTTTCTTTTAAGGATTTAGTTCATGTAACTCCGTGTGTTGGGCACGTGTCTCCCTCACCCAGTAGGTGCGTCCATGTCTCTCTCGATGGTCGGGTCGATGGTCGTTAAAGTTTTCATATGATTTGCATAAGAGTAGGATAACCAGACCCTGGTGAGACGAGATCAGACCAGATACAGGTAAACCGCTAGACAAAGTTATAGAATTTAATTTACGGGTGTGAAGATCTGGTGCTCCACCTCCATCATAATCCCCCCCCCCCACGCCACAATGATCACCACCAGAGTTAACATAATGGTGTCGATCCCCATCTCGCTGCGAACAGACCTCGAAGTCCCTCTAGAGCACCACACACTCCCGCAAGGCCTCCACAGTCCACCACAGACTTTCCCAGACACTAGAAAATCCCCAAAGCCACCACAGACTCTTCTAGAACACCACATTTTCCTTTTCCTATACAAGCCCACAAAAGCCTTCCCAGATATCCCACAGCAGCACCTCTACCAACAGTTGACGTCGGACGTATCTGTCGGGGAGTTGTCTCCCACGCTCCCCTCGGCAACCTTCTCCCACATCTACCCCAGAACCCAATCGTCTCCCTACGGGCCGTTCGCCAGTCTCCACCACTCGCTGAGCGAACCAGTTGATGGATTTCGATAAAATTTCCATAGCAGCCGCACGCTGACAATGAAGTAGAGTCCATACCCCACCAGCGGTGGGACGTCGAAGGAACGTGAGTGTGTTTGTGTGTGTGTGTGTGCGCGAGTGTGTGTACTTTGAGTAGAAATGAAGTGATCATGCCATTAGGTAGTGCTAGCGCGTGCCGCTCACCGCAGTCAAATCAGAGTTAAGAATAGAGGCGTGTGAGTTCCATACGTTGGCAAGTGTTATGTGCGAAGTGGTGTGTAAGTTTGTGAACTGGATGTCAGCAGCTCGGGTGAGGCGGGAGGAAAAGACAACAACCTGGGCCAAAGGCGGGGAACTTTGGGGAAGAGGAGTAATACCCCCCACCACACAGAGGAGACTGACAATCAATGAATCTATGGGGAAAGGGGAGAGTGGGGAGTGTGTATTTCCTGAGCGAGGGAGCACAACCCGAGAAAATACAAGATGAAGCACTAAATTCTAAGGCATTAAGTGGGGAGGGGAAGACTTCTCGGACATTAAGGGGGAACGAAGCCTTTATGTCCTTGTGGTCCTGAATTCTCCAGCGAAAGGCAAAGTTTCTCTCCCTTTGTGACGTCATGCTGATGGTCTGGGAATATCCCGCCTCAATAACCACATTCAAAGACGTTGTTCTAACTGATCGTTATCAAATCGTTATCAAATATCAGCTTGATATTGATGCTCTTGCAAATATTAACACAATTGTTTGATTAGTAGGAACAGACAAATGATTATTGATTAAAAACTACAAATTGGGTTGACTTCTGCGTGGTGGGGAAAAATCCTGTCCAGTCAGCCAAAAGCGCCTGATTTCCCCCTCCAACGTGGCCAGTTTCTTCCCGGTCATAACGATGGTAGGACTGCCGTTCGTCACGCCGGGTCACGCCACATTACTCGCCAGCCACCAAGATAATCAAATTAATCACCGTGAGAGGCGGGTTCCTGCTGCCCTTCACATGACACTCGCTCTCACAACATCCGCCATCGCTCCATGAAAGGCTCTTAAGGCGGCCATTATCCCCCTCCCCATATAGCTGGCCGAGAGGGGCTCGGATTCAAAGCAAGAAATTAGTGGTTTATCTCGAGTTTGAGTTGCGTTGAGAACTGAAAGATTTGTTAGTGACTTGCCTGTGAATGAAATCTCTCTAGGGATTCATAACATTTGAGATAAATTGAGAAGTTTCTTTATAAAGCAAAACGTCCAGTTGTAGAAAATGCAGATAATGGAATGCTACAGTCGGTCATGAGGCCTCCACCAGCTGGGTCTGTTGCCAACATTTTTGTCCAGATGTTTATGGTCTCGGACACTTGTCTTTCCTATGCGTCAGGAGGAGAGGCGCAAACTGGAACAATATTTCTGTGCTATGACCACCAGGTGATGCCCAGGATCTTCCTGCACCAGCTTCCTTTCCCTCTCTCTTTTCTCTCTCATTGTCATCATTCCTACACATTCGCTTTCCTGACCTCTCTCTCCATCCCTTCCCCATTTGCTTCCCTTCCCCCGTCTCTATCTTCCCACATCTCCACTTCTCTCGATCTCTCATCTAACCCATTCTTACGAACCCCCTTTCTCTCCCCTTCCTCAGCAGAGACCGCCAAGGACTCGGGATCTGGTGTGAAATAGAACATTTTCTGGTCACTGGAGATCTGCCCCACACTCTCTCCCCAGCCCTGGTGATTGCTTCCTGGCCGCCTCTCCCAAGGTCGCCAATGTTCCTCAGAGACGGAGGAGCGTGTCAGATTGACAACGCTATTTAATGCCAAATAAATCCCAATAATAATTGCCCAGTAGACTAGGAAAGAGCGCCAATCAGGACAAAGGGCAAATCACTGGGAAAATAATCCAGAATATAATACGGACCTGCCAGGAAGTGCCGCACAGAAGGGCACAAGACACTATACCGTTCTTTTTTAAGTGACAGATCGACTGACTTGACAGTATCAAGGGGTGCCAGGGAGAGCCAGCCTATGTTTGGCACTATCCTGCCTCGCTAGCTGACCTTGTATTGTTTAGAGAGCAGTAAACTATTATTGGAAAAGTGGAGGAGTTGTGGATTAGCCTACTTCGCTTCGCTTTATTTTACTATTACCTCTGTTGTCATCATATATTGTGACTGTCATATACCGTATCTTAGTGTCTGCCATGCACTGTACTCGTCATGCGATCGCTGTCATACACTGTCTCAATTGCAGTATCAATCGTCCACCGTGTCATTCGTACACAGTCAGTAACAGCGTCGGCCATACATTGTAACAATCATACAGACAACTTTTAAGGCAACACCACATCCAACGGCACACACTAAAGGTAATTAGATTACCTAAGATCATAAAGTTGCCACACACACACACGAGCACGAGATAGAGGGAGAGGTATACAGATATATATATATAAGCAGACAAATGCACAGACCATTCGAGAGACAGCTAGAATCAACACAGACACGGAAGACGTTGTGTCAGGTTGTGTAGACACACACGATAAAAACACAAGTCCTCTCATCCTATAGACAACCCCCTCCTGACAGACTACTCCCTTCCTCAACCAGACCAGGACGACAACCTACATCCCATGGAGACTCCCCTGCCCCACTAATTTACTGCCAGAAACCAATGTAGACAATGTGAGACGTTCATGACAAGTCACTCTCCCTGTCTGCCAGCCTGTTCATCCACATCCTCTTATATATGTCTTCCTTCTCTCCCACCTCGCCTCTGTCCTCCTCCTCTTCCTTTATCTCTCTCTACCACAGTTTCCTTATCCATTTTTCTACCTCTGCCTTCGGCAACTTTTCAAGATGAGCGAGATAGCGATCCCGTACAAGTCCCTCTGATCATTCTGCCTCATTTCATCTCGCTAGACCAATCCTTCTCTTTCCCTCATCCTAGCCAGAACCAGCTAAACTCTCGTCATATGTTCTACTCCATGGCTGCTTCTTCCTCTTCTCCACCACCTCGTCCTCCTCCTCCTCCCACAACATCCTGTCCATCTGATAAAGACCCAAAACGTGAGAGAAATTTTTCAGTGAGGAAGTCACGTCCCTACACCATTATCTGCTGCTGCTGCCTGACGAATGGTCAGGGAGAGGGAGGAAGGGGAGGGAGAAGGGGAGAGGGGGATGTGGAAGAGAAAAAATGGAAGAAAGAATAGGTTAAGGAGTAGTAAGAGAAAATGGAGTAAGAGGAGGTAAAGAAAAAAGAGATAAGGGGTATGGTCGAGGGAGAGGAGAGCGGAAGGGCAGCGAGTGCGATGAATGATGGAGGAGAGATGGGAGAGAGTGGCGAAGTTCCCAGGGAGAGAGAGATCTGGGAGTGGAAAAGGGGTTCTCTGGTATCATTCTCTCTCTCTCTCGTATACAATATCTTTCTCCCTCTCTCAACTCATACGAAACACTTGGCTTAACACAAATTATCCTGCAACACAAATCTGTCCCGAAAGTCGACCAACTGCAACAATTTCCCTTTATGAGTAAAGTTGGTAAATTATTGGAAATTTTACCGTAACAGACCGAATTATTTTTTCACACCTTTTCATTGTTGTGGGCTGACAACACGGCACACCATATACACCTCCATACAAGGACAAACTTAACGTATTTTTGAAAAAACAAAGGGAAACTATTTTTCATAATCTCGAGTGATTTAATATCTCGACATGGTAAGGCAGGATTTTCAAATTTACGTTTAGCTTTAAACTCCCTCGATACCTCGGATATCCTTTTCCAAACCTTTGACTCCTCTAGAAACTCTTGCAAACCCCATGGTGCAGGGTGAGGTGTCCTGATAATCCCATATCTGATCCCAATCTCTGTGACCGAAGGATCACTTTACCTGATGACACACTGAGTGACAGATCGAAAGATTTAAAAGGGGATGCAACTTTTTCTGTTGCTTATGAAAACATTTAGATGATAGCAAAAACGACAAAATGTAAACTCATAAACATGGGAAAAGTTACCATAGAAGAACATGAGAACAAAGCGGCAAAGACTACATATCGCTGAAAACAACAAACTGCCACGATGAGAGCAGGACGGGCGACAACCGCTGAACCACTAGAGCAGCAGAACTGCCTCTATAACAGTGAGCAAACACGAAAACCACAAATAATTAGAAATGAGACAGGATAGTGAACAACAGAGTCACCAACGGAAAAGCCAAACGGCAGAGCAACAGAACAGGTAGGAAGGTAATCAGTGGCAGGAATTAGTGAGGGGAGGCAGGTAGGCTGCCAGCATTAGATTACCCCTGGGAATCCCTGATGCCAGAGTAAACTTTTCTTCCTTTTCTTTCCCTTATTGCATTAGGAAAGTTGTGTGCTTCTCAAGTTATATATATATATATATATATATATATATATAGTTCACATTCATACGTACGTAAGCCAGATATCCACTCGGTTTGTGTGTGTGACCATTTATCCAGCTATGCTTCT
>JAUUDZ010168639.1:0-18354 GCA_032361705.1 Panulirus versicolor | reverse complement strand
AGGATATTCCCTCAAAGGCCCAGTCCTCTGTTCTTAACGCTACCTCGCTAACGCGGGAAATGGCGAATAGTATGAAAATATACATATATACATATATATAATATGCTTGAATTCCTTGAAGAATGAATCACAAAGGTTTGCAAATAATGCAGTATTGAGGCAGAGTCGCCAAAAGACACACAAATTCCTGACAGAGGAAGGAGCTTGGCAGTTTGCTTCATGATCCTGAAAATGAGCTTATCCTCGAACGCTAGACGGAAAAACTGGCTGATTGCTCCTAATTCAGTGGGTGTGGTCGATGGAGCTGCCAGGCACCACCATGTTTCTCTGTTACACGTTAAATATCTGTTGGAGGAGAAAAATGGAATGCCTCTTCTGGCAGAGCTCATCTATTTAAGAGCAATCAGCCAGTCCCAAGGCTTATTATTACAAGGTATATTCATCATCAAGACAGCAAGACGGTGAAGACAAGAAAAAGAAATTGCTGAAATGAACAGATATTTACACAAGACTTTTCTTCTGAAAAGATTGATGCTTGAGGCATTAGCTGTTAGAAACTAGTCATAGACACTAGGAACTGCTTCACTCACGCCAGATAGAAAAATGAAAATATATCTAAGCAAAACAGTGGTTCAACACAGCCAACAACAGCAAGACAGCATACAGTAGGTGGGCATCAAAATCCACCGAATGTGTTCGAACCAGTGGAGTTACCATCTGTCTAGTGCCGCTGTAATTCCCCCTCCAGCAGGGGCTTATTGAGGGCGAGGCTAAACCTGTAATCTTACCCGTGAGCACAGCTTAAGAGAGCCATCAGCGTTCAGCCAGTGAAGGACCCCGACGGTATTGCTGGGTATATACAAGATATGATCAAGTTGTCGCGGTTGCAGCTCCAATACCTCACTCACACTTGTCCAAAGAATGAAGCAATGACCAGTTGTTATCCTGATACATAAACGTTTCCTCATGTGATGGCTGCTACGTGTTCAAGTCTGTTTTAATTCAGTGAAATTTTTTCTCTTCTTATCTCGGTAACAGAAACTGACTCGATATTAAACATGAACACCCAACTATTCATTTTTGATCTTTTGACAGTGAGTTTCGACTGTTATTTTCTCATTACTTCTGATGATGATGTGAACCAATTATAAAGTGTACGTCACTAAACCTTTCACGTGTATGTAAGTAAAATTTCAATGGCTGCCAGTTACATAGATCACTGCATTTCCATCTAATGGTTTAATGATAACCTTCCATTTAGGGTTTAATAACATAACTTCCTGAGCATTTCGATTAATTCTCCCCTTACAAACTCTCGCAACTTGATATCAGTTCCTGCAACTGGAGTATGACATGATATGTACCCAGACAACTTCCAGTTAAACAAACTCTATCGTTGCGAAGGCTACATCGACGGCAGTCATTAAGACTTTACGACGATGTGCATGATTAGGAAGCTGATAATCATGAGTGGCTTTACAGATCTAGTTATATATGATAGCTTCCTCCTCCTCCTTCGAACCTTTCCAAGAGGAGTTATCAAAGCCTCTGTGTATGCCACATTTTGTTCACAAATGTAAGAGGGTTGCAGAGCTTCCTAAGGAATCTGCCTGCAGTCATAGGAAACCACATTAGTTACCTCATAGATCCACCAACAGTTTAACGAAGGACTTTTGATGAAGCTACCATTCAACAGCTCACAGAAAAATTCAGACCCTTCGAATTACAGATGTTTGTTGATCATGATATTACTGAGGTGCATCGTTATTTAGTGAATTAGTGTATTCTATAACGTGAGCTTCGCAAAGCAAGGATATCTGTCAAAGATGAACACTGCTACCAGAAGCTTATGGTTAACTGCCCCCTGACACGTGTAGCAATGGAACACTTACCAGAATATATGATTATGAACCGACGGCCTTTTTTAAGGAACATGATAACTACGGCCCAGTGAACGAAATGGTGGCATTCAACATGAACCATTTTGCTGCTCAAGTAGGATGGATACTGACTTTCTTATAAAACTTCGCGTTTCTATTAACATTTCAATGATTGTTTTATGCATTCAAATTTTTCCACACTCATATGCAATTCTCTCCACAGTTGACCTGAGAAGTATCTTTTTCTCCCCATACAAAATGTCTCAGCTTGTGATGCAGATGCTAATTTCGGAATGAGGTGCCAGGCGGCGCTGATCACATCACATCATTTTATACTGCCTCCTTTTTTTCCCAGAGCCCGACTCACGTCTCACCTCTTGCATCACCCACTTCACATCTTTACCTCGCCTCCTCACAATTTCCATCCTCATCCTTTAACAAGCACATGTTTCAATCCCTCACCTCCTGCCTGCCCGACCCTCATATTGCCTTACCTGCACACAGCATCCTGCGCACTTTTTCCAAGTAGGGCGCAGTGCATATCGCGCTGCGAGCCAGAGCTGTCCCTTCACTGTAACATTCCATTCAAGTTCTTCCTCGGTGTTTATGGATGACACCCACACTCTTTCAAGTAGTTTGAGTTTTACTGCATCTGGCATATAGGATTGGTTTGACCCAGTGATGATCGGCAGGAGAACTGAACCTGCAGCCGTAAAGCGTTCGACCCTAGGTAGTCACACCTACGATAACTACTGTAAATATTCCTTGTTCTAGAGGGCGCTTCTCCCACCTTCCCGAGCCCGGCTCTCCTATGACAACCCTAAGCTATTTGCTACTCCTATCACGGGGTAAAGATGGTGATCAACGACCTGTTTAAGCCCATATTAAACATGAGAATATTGACTTTTTTTGGTCCATGGGACTCTGATAACAGCCCCTTTTTTTATAATCCCTTCCTAATCTTGAAGGTTATTGATGGCCAGACCGAACCAAGCTGATATGGTAAGAAAATTGGTCAGTGATGACCTGCTAGTAGAGGTTTGGTGTTAAAAAGTCAAGCGAAGGCCTATATTAAATTAAAATGTTCGTGTTATGAATCGTGGTCTCCATGCCTGTGATCTATGAATTCCTGCAGGGAACTTAATCACCTGCATGGCAATGATGGGCTTGAGTGAGAGCTACAGTGTCAAGGAACATGATGATTTCACTGCTCGATCCATTACCAAACTGTGTCGTCGGCGTGCGACACAAAACTCCACCTCCCTCCCATCACCATGACCCTCGGAAAATCTAGATTACTAGAAAAACTTACGGTTGGTGGTGTGAACTATCCAGTATAACCCAAGGTGCAGTTTTTCTTAAAAGTCCGTCGTGCGTTCGGATCTTCGTTTGATGCGGACACGACTAGAAAGCTCTTAGTTTTCAGGTTTCGAACCAGTTATTACCAATCGCAATACCGCTATCAGTTAAAGATGAATGATACATTAAAAGATAATGGCAAACAATGACGGGAAGGACAACAGATTTTGAATGGGTATCATGTTATATGCAGATAACAGTATTATTCTTTTTTTTCTTAAGGTTAGCCAATATGGTAGTGCAACTGGATACACAAATCACAACTAGCTCGCACACACACACACACACACACACACACACACACACACGGACACGCACAAACTCACGGCTGTAGACAGTTTTTTAATACTTTTTTTCGCGGTGTCCAAGATAGCGCCAGGAGCAGACGAGTAACCGCTTCATTCGCTCACATCCATTTTCTGTCATGAGTAATGTACCAGAATGAGATCCTATATCCCCAAGTAGGTCCCATAGACCTTTCCCTCGTCACCCCTGACCGCTCCATGCCTCTAAGGTTAGCCCATTGGAAGAACGTCAGCCCCTGTACACCTCATCGATCTAATTCGCTTTATCTTAGGGACGCCTTGCACCCTCATGCCTATTAAGGTTCCAAACGCTCAAGGATTCTTTCAGTCTATTGTCGCAGCTCCTCCTCGGTTTCCCGTTTTTCCTTGTACCCTTCATTTTTGATATATATACCCTTACAGTTAACCTCTCTTCACTCATCCTCTCACGTATATACGAGCTATTTCAGCATATCCTCTTTAGCTCACTCAAACATACTCCACTTACGACAACACCTTTCTTTCATTTATCATTTATCCTTCGATCATCCCACCTTTAACCACGTATTGTCCTCAAACATTTTCATCTCCCAACATATCCTTCCTAATGTGTACTTTTCTATCGCGGCTTCACCCACCCTATGGATACTTTACCTCACATGGTTCCATTCGTTGCTATGTCAACACCCAGATATCTAAAACATCCTCACTACACCGTGCATTGTTTCACTTCCCCCTCGCTAAACATATTCTTACTTCATCCTCAACAAATTCATCTTCAAAACGCCCTTGATAAACCTAAATTCCCTGCACCCTGCACGGAAAGATCTTCACTTAATCTTCCATAAAACTCAACCATTTCACCCACGACAAAGACATCTTCACCATACCCTTCATAAACCTACATCAACTTCATCCTGGACAAATTTATCTAAACTTCATTTTCAAGAAATACTTTTTCACTACACACTCGATATCACTATCCTACGACATGACCCTTAAGGGATGGGGTAGAGGCCATGATAAAGACAATGATTGTTGAAGATATAAATCATAGCAATAGAAACAAACAAACAAACAAACCAATATGTTGTACCTTCTGTGGAGAGAGGCACATATATTTGAATGGAAAAGACTAAAAGAAGAAACAGGAAAAACATTACGTTATCTTCTACAAGTACAGACATGAAACAAAAACAAACTGAGGAGAAGCAATATGTTCTCCCTCCTATGGAAGTAAGCACAGTTAAACTATAATTTCTCTCCTTTGTTGGTGTTCATATGTGAGGTTTCCCTCTTTCGGAAGTAGTAGTAATATAAAAGAGACGTACAGTGAATTAATATCTATCGAAGGATCCATGAAGATATGGTATAGACCCGTAAGGGCATAAATTTGCTTGGTAATCACTAACCTAAGGAGTTGAACGCTACTCACTCTGGCAGGGTTTACCTCCATATGAGGTGAACACTACATACCTTCTTTGCGTTCTTCACCATACCCTCAAAAACGGAAATTCACTTCACTTACAAAATGAGCATGTTCACTCCACCCTTGACAAATGCACCGTCACTTTGCGCTTGATAAAAACATCATCATTACACCCTCAATATCACTAGTTTGACCCTTGCGAGTGAGGTCGCAGGCGTTTTCACAACACAGTCGACACCACTGGTCTTTGACCCGAACCTGATGGATCATGTAAAAGACTAAGGTGCTAATTTGGAAAGAAAGGTAGAAACGAAAAAAAAATTGAAAAAAAGAATTGATCTGGAATATTTCTTTCTTAGGGAGTGACATAACTGGAAACTCTTAGCTTTATTATGTTTCCACCCGCACTGTCGCTATCAAATTCACTGTGAGGAACACCATCACCAAATGTAACTTCGCTACACTCTAGATTAAGGTTCCTTAACCTGTGGTCTACAGGCCGTTAGTGGTCCAAGGTGCATTTCCCAGTGGATCACAGAAAGATAACAGCAAATGAACTTACATTATCATCAGTACTATCCCTCGGAATGAATTGAGTGGTATTATCTGTTCTTCATTGTAATTTTAGATTCTATATTAGACATATTCTAAGGTTGGTCCATAGACACAATGAGTGTCGCTCAATTGGTCCACATGCATAAAAAGGTTGAGAGCCCCTGTTCAAGATAAACATAAATCACCCTGAGCAAATGCATATACACCACAGCCTCGATAAACCTATGCTCACTTTAGCCTCGAGAAATGCACTGTTATTTCACCCTCCAAAAATCTATCTTCATTCTTCATGTGACGATCCTAAAATCACTTAAACTTCGATAAACACTTCTTTAACCTTACTTAGTTGTAGGCTAAATGCCTTAGACTTTCCATCTGACTCACTAGGATCAAACAGATGAAAGACGAGGTTTAGGGTGATTGCTGGGAAAGTATAGATAAAAACTAGATAAAAAGGAAGACAGAAAAAAAAACGGTACATTGCATCCCGTACTGAGGGGAAAAAAAAAATTGAAATAAAAATAAGAGAGAAAGGACAATTTAAAAGAATGAACAAAAACGGCGTGTTCTTTCTTCTACAGAGGGGTAACACTGAATAAAAAGAAGCTGAGGAAAAACGAAATGTTTCCCCTGCAGCCGAGGGAAACATGAATAACCTATGAAGGGAATTCAGGTATATCGAGGGTGCAGTATACATGTTGTGATGACCCGTAAAGGTCAAGTTAGGGGCCGTAGAAATGTCTCCCTCCATCAGATGGAATGACCCCAAAATTCAGTGAAGTTCAGCGTCATTCACCTCCATATATGACATGAACACCACTCGTCTTCACCACACCCGAGATGAACATGAATTCGTGTCACCCATGTCAAGCTCATTTCCACCACATTCTTTAAAACCGAAAGATTCTATGTATTCAAAAAACGTAGTTTGAATACCCGCTCAAAATAAATGATCTTGGACCTCACCCGTATGACTGAGGTGAAAGGCATGGACTTGAGAGGTCACTATTAGAAATGAAAACAGAAAGAGAAATGTGAAGAGATTGAGCAAAAACAATACGTTTTCCCTCCTCCGGAAATATGATTCTACCTCATATAGATACAATTACACATGAACCAACCAAAACATAGCTTATGTAGTCTGAAATACTTATAGATCCCTTTGTAATAAGTAAGCTCATGTCTAGCCACTACTTTGAACCTGAGTCCCACATACGCAATTTGTATTTCAGTAACTGAATGTTCATGTATTCAGGTGATGGGTTCACTGAAAGAGTCATTCTTGCCTACGGTTACAGAGACCCACCCTGGTCATCAGTCACTGGATGAGGTAAAGATGTACACCATCAAAGGTGCAGGATGACTCACTGGAAGCTAAAATGCACATATCACAGAAGAGTTGCTTCTTTTCGGACAATGATGAGTCTCCTTTAGTAAGCAGCAACAAGTACACACTTTTCCTTACCACTAGATTCATCAAGATATCTACGTGAAGAACAGTACAAGTCATCATCTTTCACAAAATTCAGCGTCTCACTCCCGGTGGCTCCCCAGTGTCGTTGGAGATTAACTCTAGTGGTCTCGAGACTCGACGACAATAACTCGGAAAACAGAAGATTCTCCTCGTCGAGAAAGGTTTGATCAGCGTATGTTACTATGGGGTACAAAGTGAAGTACCCCACCTGACCTAGGCTGAGGGTGAGAGCTGTAGCAGGGGTTATCCTCGTCTCCCACCATACATACACACAGACTGACTGTCAACAAGTCTCTTAGCTCAGTTCATGACAGATGCAGTCCAACTGATATGCATTATCTATGTAGATGTCCTCAGCTTCTGGGCTCGGCCACTTAAGGAGACGGTGTACCGAGACTTTAAAATCCAAGAGAATTATCTCGCCAAACTTTCTAATCTGGCTCAGCCATACTTCTGTAACTTTAACGTACCTCAGTCTGAAGGTGTCGTGTGTGAGTGGCTCCATCTCTGATATGAAGGCTGGAGATTATTATATTGTACGTTAGAACATGGCAGGTCTCCACTGGTGGGTTTCCTTCTTCATGGATTCTGCTCTGTAACTCAAGCAGCATAGATATATTTCATGGCTCATCCTTGCTCATACATACATTCATATATTTAGGAGTTATCTGTTGGAAAGATATTTCTTTTATGCATATTTGCCATTTCCCGCTTTAGCGAGATAGCGTCAAGAACAGATGACAGAGCCTTAGAGGAAAAACTCCTCACTTGGCCCCTTTCTCTGTTCCTTCTTTTGGAAAAGTAAAACAGGATGGGCGGACTCCAGTTCCCCGTTCCCACCCATTCCAGCCGCCATCTACGACACGCAGGGAATACGTGGGAAGTATTCTTTCTCCCCTATCCTCATGGGTAGATAGGAAATATATCTTAATACATGTATTTATTGTTTGATGTTCTATTCTCCTAACTTAGCAAAGGTAAGACAGGGACTAAAAAAAAAAGTGCTTCTAATGTTGCCTTCCAATATAATAACATCAGTAAGACCTTGATTAAAAGATGGCCAAATTATCTGAAATTTGGGAGTTTACGCCATGAAATGTAAGGCATGTAAAGACGTATACACTGGCCAGACAGGTAATACAGAAACTGGGAGATGCTATTGGCCCAGTCATTCAGTACGCAGAGGTGACCACAGTAACGCTATTACTAAACACTGTCATGAAAAGGATCACTCTGTAGACCTTAACAACCCACTCACATTGTACCCCTCATCTGATTATGCTACCCGTAGTGTCATTAAATCCATCATAATTCTAATACTAATAACTTCGACTTGTCCCAAGGTAATACTTAATGCACTTCATATTATCAACCAAATCATAAAGAGAGAATTATCAAGATAAGATAACATAAGAAGAGTAGTCGAGCACGCATCTCGTTACCAGGCAAGCCAACCCACACACAACCCCGCCTTTACCACAAGGCACTCCCTACCCCTTTCCGTTAACGGTCTCAGGCCAGTGTGTACTGTGGCATGGCGGTAACAGATTGTACAAGCCTATGCGCTGTTGTTAAGATTCAAAATTGTATTAACTGTTTTGAATCTGATGAGGCGGATTGTCTCCATGAAACATTTGGCATTGCGTATTGCAAAATACATGTAAGATATAATAAGAAAAAATTATCTGAACTCCTACCGAATTGCAATGAGGAATTTTTCCCCTCTTGATGCTATCTTGCTAACGCGGGAAATGGCGAATATGTATAAAAGATAATATCTTGCAATACATAACTCCAAAGTCTATGAATGTATATATATGAACAAGGATGAGCCATGAAATATATATGCTGCTCGAGTTACAAAGCAGAATGAAAAAATCGAATTTGGCGACAGTGCGGTTTCGTCAAAGAACATTTTGCTTCAAAGGAGTGCATCCCGTCCCTGCTACTGATTGTAGTGCAGCCTTGAAGCTGTGTGAGCCCCTGGAGAGGGGGTTCCGGGGTTCCAGTCTTTGTGGTTCTTGAGTAGTACCGTGACAATATGCATATACAAGCTTTAACAAAAAAGAAAAAAGAAAAATTACCGTTTAAAGTAATGGTTTCATTGTGCCAGGCTTTATCTTCGGAAGAAATTCCTATACCCTCTTATGGTTGGGCTATCGTATGTCTGGCAGGATGGTATAGTCTTAGAAGGCACTTATAAGGAAGCTGAAATGATTTGCCGCTTCAGTTACTCCCTGGGAAGGAATGCAGTTGGGTACAACCTTAGCGTGCTTTCCTTGTGTTTAGTGATAATTTCATCTGTTCCGGGTGATGTGTTTCCTTTACCAGTAGCTAACCATGGGTCCAAAGACGTTATCCTAAGAAGGAAAGGCCCGTGTTCTCGATGGGAAGAATGAGAATATGTTGACAAGCGAATTTCAAGACGTACTGGTAGAGACGAGTTCACCACCATCCAGGCCCTTGTTTGGGCTTCTTTATAACATCATTCCTCAACGAACAGCTGAGTCTGGTCGACCTAGGGAGACCAGTGAGGTAACTGGTTAACCTCACAGGGTTGGGTTTTTCAACAGCACACGCTTTATCAGGCCTTCAGTCGCCTTCAAGCTGTCAACACCACCGCCGCCACACGTTCCCTGTAACTGCAGGACACAACCTTTATGGCCCACCGCTTACGTTATACAGAGTTCCTCCTGCAACACACACACCATCACAAGCTGAAGAATGAAGCTGAAAAAAAGTACAAAATCGCCACAAAGAGGAGCGTTTTCGGACGCCTGCTCCCTAGCGGAGCCACACGCCACATGCTGCGTTGGAAGGCTTGCAACATCAAAGACGCTGGTGGGACAAAGGACTGGAATCAGGTCAGGGCTATCCTTCCCTACAAAGAACTGACGTGTTTCGTGAGCGATATAGGGATCTGGGGAGGAGGAAGAGAGCTTATACTATGGGGAGGCAATCTCCTTCCTCAGGCCACCCTTGTGTGACAAAATGAAAACCCTAATGGACCAGAGCATACTATGTATGCTCTTAACGCTCTACCTGGAAAATCATTTTTGAAAGAGTTTACTCAGTTGAGAACTAACCCACCACTTATCTGAGCGTAGAACCTCATTATCTGGGGTAACTGGAATGCAGGAGTGTTCGGTCTAGAAGAACAGACGATATGGTGTAGAAACCATCTCACAAAACAGTATTTGAAGGTTTCGCTATATGATAGTCAACTTCTGAAAAGCTGCTAACATACTCACGTTATCAAAAGACAGTACAGAAAATAAAAAGACGTAAAAGACACAAACATACACATGCTCATAAACATGTCAACTTGCATAAGCACACACACACACACACACACACACACACACACACACATATACACATGCAAACGTGACCTACAGAATACTACACATTCTGGTTGTCTGTGTAAGACTGCATAATTTTTTTTCTTTCACGGTACAACGGTCCACCAGCCTTGGTAAAATAATGTTCGTGTTTTCTTCTACATTTTTACTGCTTTCTCTCTGTCTTGTAGCTTTGTACCTTGGTGTCCTCTTCCCTGTGACTTTGTATCACTGCTTCCTCTTGCTGGTGCCTGTGTATCACTGTCTGTCCTACCTGTAGTCTTTGCAACAGTGTTACTTCTTTCTGTTTACTATGTATCAGCATTTCGTCTCATTAGTATGGACCTCGATATCACTATTCCTTCTAGCGAATGCCTTCATATCACTACTCCCTTGTTTGGACCTATTTTTCCTCATTCTTTCTAGTGTTTGGTTAACACTGTGGTTTCTAGGGACCTGGTGCGCTACCTCCAATTTCTTGCCGACTTATGTGAGAGTGTTTCTGCCGACCTCGTTGGTGCTACACCTTCACAACCACACTGATTAGGATCTTGCTGACCTTCCTGTCTCAAAGTCTTCGCTTCAGGTGCTTCAGATAAGAGGGTTGCTAATGATCCCTCCAGTACGTCCTATTGGAACCATTAAGAGCGTTCCTGCTGCCCTTGTCAGGGAGGAATATCAAATGATGCTATACTGACGATACTGATTCTGTTCGTACTTAGTGCTCGCTATGGTTGAGGGGGTTGTGACTTAACTTGTTGTTGCGTTGTCCTCACAATGGCTGAGAGGGATATTGATGTCTGTACGTGATCTTCACTTCCTCTGAAAGCTTTTGTTATTGCTGGCCGTGCTAGTATGTGGTCTTGATTGACACTGGGAGGACTGTTGCTATCTTAATACGTGGTCTTCCCGGACGCTGGGAGGGCTATTAATGGATTTGTTCGTACGTGGTCTTCCCTAGCAGTGAAAAAGCTGTGACTGGCTTTGTTGCTCGTGGTCTTCAATGCAACGCAGCTTTTGGCCTTGTGAGATTAGAGTCTCCACTTCCGATAAGAGACTTGTTACTGGTTTTGATAACACGAAATCCTCACTCTTACCGACGGGGTTGTTAATGAACTTGTAAGCAAAATCTTCCTCTATCCTGTGGCATCTGATGCTTACATTTTCAACTGATCTTTGCTTGCAGTTTCAGTCTGGACAGATGCAACAAGCATAACGCAGATCCAACTTACAACAACGAATTGTAAGACATGTTGAGGAATTATTAAAGTCCCGTTAGAAGACGATGTGATCACGCAAAACGAACGAAGCAAAGATGGATCTTACACACACTGTAAAGAAGTCCTTAGCAAGGAAAGAAGATATCTGTAAAATGGTTGAGCGATCCCCGCTATACTAAGAATGTACCTCGCATAACGGTTTCTGAACCGATGTGTCTTAACTTAACGAAACACTTGTTTGAACGAACATAATATTGCCGTGACTCACCACAACTTTGCGTCAGTTGGAACAATAAATATTTCATCAGCTCAGCAACACTCTTGTCTCTACAATACAACACTGCCTTAAGACCAACAAACTACGGTTTAGCCCAAGTAGAACCAGTTATCGGCCCAACTCAACACTGACATAACAGAACACCATCTTAGAGCAGCCTATTCTAGACTACTGCACCTACAACCTAATCTTCTCCCTGAGGCTCATTATTCTAAACGGTTGGCACATAACATCGAACGCAAAAATGTGATGCTACTTTCATTCTGAACAGGTTGACCTTAAAGCTACTGATGTGATAATCCTGGTCGTGTGGTAATATTCGAGGATATATAAACAATTTAGTGCTCGCTTATCGTTTCTTGTCGCTAGAGATTCATTTTATAACCGCAGTGTAAAGAAAATCGTTGAAACTCTTACATATACCTGACACCAAACTTTTTCATAGTCAACAGCTTTTCTTTATTTCTGAGTTTTACAAAAGAAATGTTACTTGAAGCGCTAAACAGTAGGACCTTCGTTTATTAATAAATTGCGTAGTTGACTACAGCAGTCATTATCAAACAGCTGCAGCCGAGCGCTCATTGTAAATTCTAAAGTTGACGCGTCAACTTGAGTTCAGAGGAACGTGTTGTTCACTCACATAATTCCGGTTATTGATTGGTTACGTTTACTGATATACCTTTGATATAATTGTGGTTCACCAAGTTAAATCTGAGAATCTTATCACTGCGCTCGGAGATGTCTAGCAAGACATTTCCGGAGTAACTACATCTACAGTTTTCAACGTTGTGGTTCATCCAGTCGAGTTACACCATCATGTAACTGACCATGACCTAGTGAGGGGTATGCTCTTCTTGACGGTTCTAAGTGTCGTTTGAGTACAGTCATCTATCCAATTGCTGAATGGTACACACAAATATCTCAAGACACTTGTTTGGATAATCCAGAAAATTTCAAGGGATATTTGGTTCCTCCAAATGCGTTTGAGGGTCATGTACATCCCCCGGGCCATTTCCATAGGTTTTTATCGGATCATCCTCGTTGCTATCCTTCATGGGAGATAGGATCCTTGGATTCTTTTACAAGAAGGACCTAATCTTGCCCGAGATGTCCACCACTGATCCCACAAACAACATGTGTCATCTCTGATAACGTCTATCGCGCGTGAATTGATGCTTGCGAGGAGTGAGGTTAAGTTGGTATTGGCTTCTCTTTAGCTTTTGGACGGGTGGGTTTTGATCGTATATATGTATCCTTCACTGGCTGCCAGTTTTCTTTCAGTGACGTCTATCATCTCCAGGAACATCTGAGTGGTTTTCATCAGCTTTAACTCATACTGACAATTGAAATGGTCTTCCTTCCTTGAGGCGTTTCTTTGTGATGCCTGCCTAACAAATCCAAACACATGTTAAACACCTCACTCACTGCACTACTGATCTCAGGTCTGGGCGCCGTCCATCTTGTCTCGCATTTAATGCATCAGACATGCAAAATAAAAACTTAAGATTTAGTTACATCTATATTCATCAAACATTACACAAAGCCGTTGCTCCCAATGGATTTGATATACAACAGATATATTCTATAGAGGCGGGTGTGCCTTTGAAAACTGAAGAGGCGCATATGCCTTCTCAAAATGCCGGTGCTATAATCATTTGAAGTACTGTTATCGAGTGTTTTATACCAGCCTCACTCTATCTTCAACAGACTTTAAGACGCTTTCACTTCGATTTCCTTGCTGCGCCTTTGAGGTTTTGACCAAATGTTATGTTCCAGCATGATAAAGCTCAGACCACCACGTTTGTGTTTGCAATATTATCGTTTCTTCCTTTCTTACATATAACTAGCGCAGCAGATGCCAGAAGAGACAGAAACACATCTACAACTCACAGAGATGTTAGTGATATTCATACAAAAATCACAAAATATAACCACAAATGTACAGCATTTTCTCACTATTAACCCAGAACCATGATGAACTGTACAGAGTTGCATTAATGCTATACACAGCAGAATTATTGAGTGAGTTACCAAATTCATCACAAAATTTTTTTGAATGACTTATCATTGTATGAACTAACTACTCAAGATTGTAAAGCCGGAGCTCTCACAAAACTTGAATGAAGCCAGAAAGTGAAATTAACAATTCTAGCTTTAAAAAGACCCTGAATGATTCTTACAATATTAACAGAGATGTTAACTTAAACAAGGACACGAGACTGGTCATGGAATCACTTACAAATAGTAATGTTAGCAGAGTATTTGTATGATCTGGAAAATTGTCAACGGATTATTACTCATTCACTATAACAAAGATTCCAGTCAGGCTACTGGATGAGTTGGCAGCCAGTATGGTAAGATCATACTGGGGATAGTTTCTTAACAGTCGCGTCAAACGATGAAGCAGTTCTAGAAATGATGTAAAATGTTTGAGAAAGAAATGTAGGGAATACGATGCAGAGGCAATTCAATGACCAGAAAATCCTCTGGGAAGAATACCAGAACTGAGACCGCTGACGCTCATCAGAAATGTTACAAGAATGGACAAAATGAGGAACGCCAAGATAAAAGAAAACCTAAATGTTTCGTCTGTGCTGAAAACAGCTGAAAAGGATAAGCTGAGGTGGTGTGGTCATGTGCAAAAATTGGAAGACGTTAGACATGCCAAGAACTTGACCCCTGCAGGAAGACGTCCAGATGGATCAAGGACATCAAGACCTCCCGACCTCCCATACAAGAGAAGGCAAGACAATGGAAGATATTGGAGAAAACAAAGTATGAGGACAAGAACGAGTAGAGAACACTGGCTGGAAAGTAGGTGACTGGCAGACATTGTCTTCCTTGCGTCTGAAGAAAATGAATGACAAAAACTGGTTTGAAGCTTTTGAGTGATGTGACTGATCCTCGCTTGAGGGGTATTTTCAGAACAGTCACAAATCGAAAGGATTATCTCCATTTTCAGAGAATACCTCTTTGAAAAACTATCAATAAACAGTAGATCAAGTGATGATGGAAGCGAGGTGGAACTGGGCGTAATAGGTAAAAGAGGCAATAAACTGAAGAATTATTTACAACTTTTGCTACTTCTGTCTTCTTTCTTTTGATGGGATTTTGAGGATGAGAGAATTTTTTTTGATTTTCTGAGGCTGGACGATAAAGACGCTAGGTAACAGGAAGGAACGAAGGAGGGTGGAACTCGGAGAGCGGAGAGGTAATGGATGGGAGGGAGTTACAAAGTAGAAAATGGAGAGTAGAGGGGCAGGAGAGGGAGAGGAGAACAAGGTATCAGGAGGAGAGGAGAGAGGAGCAGAGATGGAAGGGAACACATTGACACTTCCTCAAGGACGAGGTCTCAGGAAGGGAGAAGAGGACAAGTAGGAGTAGCCCGTCTCATGAGCACTCAGGTAGATTACTTATTCCAACTGGAGAATCTTGATGAAAGGTGCTGTGTAGTAGTAGCAGCTGCTGGTGCTGAGCGCCGTGGAGAGTGGTGGAGGAGCCGGGCATGAGGAACCGGCAGGTGTTAAGTGCTTTGTGCAGGATATGTTGCAGAGTTGATTCTATGAAGTCATCATCGCTGTAGTATTTGTAGAAAATAATGTGACTGTCCATCTTTTACGATGTATAGCTTCCACTTTTTAGGATTCTGCGCATCGGATAAAGAAACGCTTTTTTTTTTTTTAAAGTAATAATATCGAAGTCTTTTCCCGTGAGAGTCACATGGGATAGATGGAGATGTACTTTTAAAGTCAGGCTATTGGCTGACGCCGTAAACGAAGAGAAGTGATTAATGGTCAAGCCACTGAAGGGTTGGACGTAACAAGTGGTGTGTCACAAGGATCAGTCTTTGGGTCGGCCCTGTTTCTCATATACATATTAATGGCATTGATAATGGACGACATTGTCAGGTGTCGAAATGCGCAGTCGATAATAAGTTGTCAAATAAATTCGTAAGATAGATTAAACGTTTGGAGCTACCCGATGGTCAAAGAATTTTTAAATTGCTGAGTGCAAAGTTATACATATCGGTAGTAAGATTGAAAAGGCAAACTGCAACATGAAATTTGTTGAGCTACAAAAGGCAATTGAGGAAAACTGCTAGAATATTATTATTTCTAGTGATATAACCACAAGCAATCAGTGCACAGAAGCAGTAAAAAGAGCGAACAAAATTCTTGGAACATTGGTAAAGCTTTCGAATTTAAGTCTCGGGGAAATTATCCTCGCTCTCTACAACTCTCTGGTGCGTCCCCCTCTTGAATATTGTGTTCAATTTTGGTCATCCAACTTGAGGAAATATATAGATAGAATGGAGAGAGTACAGGAGCGATCCACCAAGATGACTCCTAGTCAGAGAAACAAATCCTTAAAGAGTCGACTAAGCTAATTAATCACTTTAGCTTAGACGAGGTTCAAAGGTGATCTGAGTATTCAGATCATCAAAGGTTTCGACGATCTCATTCTAACGAGCAATTCAAGGATAAATTCGCAAGATTTCACTCGTAGTTAAGGACACTACTCGTGGGCAGACGTTTTGTCTCGAATGAGGGGAAGTACTTCTTCTTCAACTGGATTGTTAACATATAACAATAAAGGCAGTTTAAGGCAGTACAACAGAAAGATACGTTTAAGCATATGACCAATAAATATTTCATCATTTGCACCTCCTTAACTATTTGAAATATTCACGGGTCTACCTCTTTGAAAATGTTGTGTCTTTCTTCTTCAACCACATGATCCATAAGTTTCTGTTTTCTTCCACTATCACAAACAGCCTCGTTAAGACCCAGTGGTCTGTTACCGTTTGAAGACATTTGTTTTCAATACATTCATCTGTAACTGATACAAAATGCTTGTATGTGATGTGTATAAAGTTATAACAACCATTATGACGACGTTAGGATTATCAGAAGAACAAATCCAAAGGAATTGACCCAAGTTCTGAATTCTGTGTGGAAGAAAATGATAAGAAACAGAAAAGCTGGTTAAAAGTTCATGCAGCCTATTCAGTCAAATAACCAGAAACCAAAAATGTTATACATAGGAAGATCCAGGAGCAACAGACCGCGTAACTGTAATGAAGATGGAACATTCGTGATAAAGATCCTGAAGGCGATTACCAGCAATCATGATAAGGATCCTGGTGGTGGCTACCAGCACTCGTGGAGGTTAGCCCAGATGATAAGGATCCTAGTGGTGGCTACCAGCACTCGTGGTGGTTAGCCCAGATGATAAGGATCCTGGTGGTGGCTACCAGCACTCGTGGTGGTTAGGTTAGGTTAGGTTAGGTTAGGTTAGGTTAGGTTAGGTTAGCCCAGGTGATAAGGATCCTGGTGGTGGCTACCAGCACTCGTGGTGGTTAGCCCAGGTGATAAGGATCATGGAGTTGGCCACTATCACTCTGGTATAGGATCATAAACGTAATTACTAAAGGCACGTAGTGAAATTGGTGTAGGTGTCACCACCATACATATGTGTGGGTATTGGAAATGGTTCCCATGATAGTCTTATGAGGATCAGGTGGCGATCTCCAACACACACACACACACACACAGAGCAAGACGGGTGAATTCACCACCGAACGTGTTGAGGATTATTTTGGAGGTGGTCACCACCATCCGTGAACGAGAATGCTCAGGAAAATCACCTGCAAACTACGTACGAGTATACTACACTCACCCGCAGGCCTCTTGGGCAGCGTGACTAGGTTTTATCGCCTGGAACATCACCTACAAAAAAAAAAACCTATCAAAAAAACATCTGACGCCTTTTGACGCTCTAGCAAGAACACGACTGGAATATGCAATCATATTCTGGTCCTCAAAGTACAAGAAAAAGAAAAAAGGACGGACAGCAAAACTGATTCCAGCTTTTGAGAAATCTGATGTGTGAAGAGAGAGGTTGAGAAGGTGAATCTCTCTTCTTTTAAGAAGCCTAGACTTCGTGGTGACCTGATACAAGTTTAGAAAATTCTTATTTTCGACAACGAATTGTACTGACGTGGAAAAATAGTATATCTGTAAACATCTGCGTTGAACACTTAGTTCCCGAGGAACGATATTAATGAAAACATTACAGATACCTTTAAAAACAGGCTAGACAGAACTGTCATCATATCTGTTACCTACTGAATAAACACAATGTAAAACGAGATACACACATGGATTAGTTCCTTTTCTCAATGCGGATCCTAAGCATATATTGTGGTGCAACAGAGGGTGGGGCAGTGTGGTAGATTTTACAGTCGGATTTTCTCTCTCGTTTCATCCCGTTAGATTTCATGCTGGCTTGCTGCACAAACGCATAGTTATTCCTCCCATCTTTTCCCCTGCCGGAGGGAGTGGAGCGAGTTTTATCCCTGCCTCAACCCACTTGGGAACAGATATAGGAACTGACCCAGTCACGTTCAAAGCGGACAACCTAGACTTGGGCCAACCGTCCCTCTGTTGCCCGTCTCTCCCATGCACTCTCTCTCTCTCTCTCTCTCTCTCTCTCTCTCTCTCTCTCTCTCTCTCTCTCTCTCTCTCTCTCTCTC
>JAUUDZ010168530.1:7384-18354 GCA_032361705.1 Panulirus versicolor | reverse complement strand
TGGGTGGGTTGGGCCATTCCTCAACTGTTTCCTTGCACTACCTTGCTAACATTGGAGACGGTGATTAAGTATGATAGATATATAGATAATATGGAAGTAATTAATATCTTTTGATTGAGAAGTCCCTTGACAAGATTTTACTCTTTTTCATCCTCTGACAATGATACTGCCTTGCAGGTGATTTTTCTCTCATGGCATAACCACATGCAGGTAGTGTTTAGTATCAACTGCTGTACAATAGATAAAAACCAAGCCTCCCACCACATATCATGTTACTCTATACTTCATCAGAAGAAGAAAATACCACAAAAGCATAGAAAAGAATATATCCTTAACTTTTCGACACAAATTGCAGACCTCATAGAGCAAAGAAACATGCTCTGGCAACACCACTCTCCATTAGCAGAGACCATTAAGCAGATTCAATCTAAACATTATAGTCACTAACCAAGTCCCTGGAAAAAAGCTAAAAAACTTGCACACAGTTCTTGTCACTGTGGACCACAAAACCAACATATATTCCATTCCATGGCTAGCCCCTGTGCTTTAAGCACATCAACCCAAAACAAGATCATCCCCTTTTCCAAATAACTCAAACATGCTCATGAAACACTTCTTAAAGATAAGTCACAAATTAACCATACTCCTAAAGAGAACAGTCATGGAAATTCTACTTAAATTCCACCCCACTGCAGTTGTTCACCCACTCTTCACACACTCCATGGCAGTACAGTTGCTTACCCACCCTTCTAACACAGACATTGGAACTGCAATTAAGACCTTTAAGAATTCCCATGCAACTAACTTTAGTGACATATTAAACTTCATCATAAAGCACTTTGGTCCGGTTGCAGTCCAAATACTCAAAGATATCTACAACTACAACTACTCATGATTAACAAAACCCCAAACTTTAAGATCAGTTAGTTTAGGTTGTTGAAGTTTGAAGCAGGGATAAGCTTTTGTTTTCATTAAGGGCTTTAGATTGATTATAAAGTATTTTTGGATGGGAAGAGCCTAGTATTGTTGCAAAGATGGATTGCTGAGCATATTGCAGTAAGATTTTATTGGAAGGTTGTTTGTTTTGTCATGTGATCGCTCCGTTTTGTGTAGTTTGGATTTTATTATACTGTATGTGCTATTGCCATGGTCATCTGACAGTGATACCTGCCAAAGGTGACTTTTCACTCACAGTGTACCCTAAAACAGGCAGCTTCCAGTGCCACCCATATACTGGTATATACTTATATTAATTCCATATACTGGAATATACTTAAGATATTAATTTTGATAAATCTGATGATTGCTCTGGTTGTCTGATAGTCATTTTCCGATATATGCAGTATTTGATATAGAGCCGCTCTACTATAGTTCAGAACTTTCCAGTTGGGAAAGATATGGAAAGATATATGTCCAGTTGTATGTTAGAATCTACTTTGTGAAAGTAGAAAAACTATTCAATGAGATTTTAGCCTTTCACCTGTGCAGTTCCTGAGAAATTTCCTACCTCCAGTGTATACACACAAAAAAAATTTTAAGAATTATTTTTTCCATAGAATATATATGTATATGTTCGGAGGAAAATGACCCAGTATTAGTATACTTTTCTATGATGGTGTGGGAAGGTGCTGAGTTGACAGGGGAGGGCATGGGCTGGTGGTGTGGGTGTTTCTTCTCCATTTAAGTATGTAATAAGTATGGGAGTTTCCTGGACAGGATTTCATTCTTCTTACATCTAATCACAGTGCACACTTTATGGCTTTTTAACAAGTGTGATTTAACTTTTCCCATACATAACATTATATATTTTTTTACATATTATATGTATTTTTCTATGTTAATTGAATTTCTCACATTTTATATTATTTGCACTGGCAGAATTTTGCTTACGAGTAGATTAGAAAATAATCTCATTTTCACCTTTTTTCTTTATTGGAGGCTTCAATCTTGGACTAAAGTGCACATCAAGGCCAGGCCATAATTGAAATATAAATAGGTTAATGAACAAGAAAAAGAAGAGAAAAGGGAAAGTATGTGTTTGTGTGCACACAAGCAGCCAGCTCTCAGGAGCAAACCTACATGAGTTTTTTCTTCCAAAAATTATTACAATTTGGGTTATATAAATTTGTCATCAAGCTGAAATAATGTATATACTATTTCTTTCACAATTTGCAGGTCATTTACATGCATGATATATTTTCCAGCTGTGATAGTAGGGTGCTAGTAACATCTGTGGATAATTGGTAGCATCAAACACAAGATGGGAATGTAGTTGAGGGCAGGGACCTTTAAATTCTCATATGAGGTCTGGAATAGTATAAGCGTTCAAAACATATAGCAGACCTTATTGCTTAATTATGCCATACATCTTCAGTGATTTTGGCAGGCATTACCAGATACTGCATCAGATTACACCAAGTGAAAAGTCGCCTTCAGTGGGGTTGGATTGTTGTCGGTGGATGTAAAGGAATACAGTCTTGTTGATGAACTTCTTACTGCAAAGGAATCCATCATTTACTTGCAGATCATTCACATTTACTGTTTCCCACATACAGAGAGAAATGCATGTAAAAGTAGATGGAATATTAAAAACAAGTGAGGTAACAAACCTTTTATGGCCATAGCATAGTGTATGTGTAGATTTCATGGAGGTATGGTTGGTTATGGGTGGAGAATGGTGTATGTCAGCCATTGTCTCAGACTTAGGCATCACTGAGTCATTGAATACTCTGCTCGCATATGGGAAGCAACCAAGGAGACAGCCAGTAGTCACATTAATGTCATGATTTTAGCAGGCATTTCAAAAGAAGCTGACACTTTCTGATGAAAATTAGCAATTAATGTGATGACTCAGATGTACCTTGAGTGAGAATTTTTTTCTTTTAGTTTAATGGATAATAGAAGTGAAGTAAAAAAGTGAAAATTTTATACTTCTCATGGATATCAACCTTTCAAGAATATAATTTTTCATGATGTATAATGGAAACACTGAGAAAGAGGATGTGGTGTCATTTTTCATTATATTTCTTACAGTTTAAACTATATTCTTTTGAAGTAATGTTATTCATGATAGAATATTATGAGTTAAGCTGCCAGTCATAAATTTGATCGTAATTATGATCCATACCCTAAAGTTCAGATTACATTTGTTTGTGAGTATCTACTATAGTCACATATTTATGATGTATGAACTGGATAGCTGACATTCATTTTTTTTTTACACAGTATCCCTTGTAAGTGATTTTATTACAGAGTCATTTGGAAGGGATTTAATGAGTGAATAAGTACAGTGATTTCCTTGGTCAGTTGGTACCATGCTTTTGGCAGCAGCTTTGTTAGTTGAAATGATCTGTGCTGTGTGCTTATGTGTGTGCATGTGTGCTTGTATGCAATTATTATTACCTATTTGTGCAGTACAGGGAGAGAGTTCCACACTCATAGGGCTTCATCTCTTGAAATTTCTTTGCTATAATGCAGTTTTTTTAAACTTCAGTAAACTGTCAGCATTCACAGAGACATCGCAACTCATTCCAGTGATCACCTCATCTGAAAGTATGAAAAATATTATTTGCATTTTTCCAACAAATTTCTTGCCTAGTTGTTTGTTATAACCTTTAGTTGCTCCACTGCATCTCCTAAAGAAATGGTCACTGTAAAATTTGTCAAACTGAGTTGAAATTTGAAGGATATGATAAAGTCCCTGCCATACTCTTCTCAATGATGGGCTAATTTATGGCCCCTTTACCTCTCTTTGTAAGTTAGCTCTCTTATTCAGGTACCTTCTTTGTTGCCCTTTTCTGGACCTTTAAGGATGATGACCAAAATTCAGAAGTACATCATACACTAATTCATTTCTGATATTTATAGTAAGTAGCTCGCTTGCATCTTATCCATCTCCTTAACTAATTTTCTGTATATGTGAATGTGATTTTTTCCTTTAGGGGGAGAGTTTTATAGACACATCACAGCTCATACCAGGTACTCAAATTATTAACCATAATCAAAGGGGAGGATGAATTGCTGGATTAGGTGTGAACCAGCTGCCTTGTCGAGGATTCATACTAAGGATCACAGGATCAGTGGGTCACATTTCTAACCACTGCACTACAAAGGCTCATCTTGGTGACCTTGTATATGTTTGTGTGTGTTCAGACCTAAGAGACAGAGTATGTAGTCACATTCTTAATCTTATTTTATATATTGATGGACTTGACAGATCTTTTGTTATGTGGAGCAATGAAAACTTGATGCAATTAATTTTTGTACTTTACTTATAAAAGAACCTCATAGCTCAAACACAGACAATTGCAAATGTTTTTCTTGGCATGATTATATAATGTGAAAAAATACTTCAGTAAGCTCATTCATTATTTAGGAGTCTTTATTATTTATACATTCTTTTCAGTGAGAGCCAAGCTGATACAGGCAACTGAATGCTATAATTGAGATCATCTCAAATATGCTATGTATATATATATTATAAAACCAGCCTAAGCTAGGTCCCCATTTATAGAAGAGAATTAAGGGGAGGATAAACAGCAGGGTTAGCTGTGGGCTGACTGCTGTACCTAGGATTTGAACTTAGGTGGGCCAGTGCATAACTCATAGCTATCAACAATAAAGACTTTTTTGAGCTTTGGAAGGTCTAATTCAAGTAATATTTTTTTTTGCTTTAATTAATTGCAGAATTGTATTTGATAAAACCCAAAATTGAATCAACCAATTTTTTCATTAATGCAAGCGAGTGCTAATATTTAACCACAAAATTTATTCTCAGTTGCCCAAAGATTACCTGTAAAATCTCATGGTCTTGATACATTATGGATTGTAAATGAAGATGTATTCTGTGCAACGATTTGCATACAATCACAGATTCATTGCAGTAGTGTTTATGATATCGATTGCAGACATAAAAAGTTTTTCTGTATATGTAATTGCATCTCATGCCTCAATGAGGTTATGTGGTTTTAGGGTTTTATTACACTGTAGTAAGTAGATTCATGAATTCAACAAAGATATGAAACAACAGTAACATGGGAAGTTTAGCATTTTGAATGTAAATACTAAACTTCTTACGATGTGTAATAGCAGGAATTTTACAAAATATTTTCCAGTTATCAAATCTGATGAATACATTGCAGAAAACAGTGTCTGGATAATTGTTTCACTTTTCTGAAATAATCAGACATCCATTAATATCAAGCCATACATTTGACTATTTGTATGTTACAGCACAATGTGGAGTTCAAAGATTTTTTTTTATGTTACTTTTGCTCTTAGATTTTGTCATTACTGTTATTTATTCCTCCCACCGGTATCCAAAGTATCCTGTTATAAAGTTAAGTAATGCTGTATCTCATTTCTTTCATGTTAGTGATACTCATATTACAAATTGTTTTTTTTTCCATCAGAATGTCACTGCAGCTGTTATACTATTGCACTGAAACCTTTGGCACTTTAATGATTTTCCTGTGTGAATTACATGATCTTTTTAAACTAACTCTGACTTTTGTTGTAGTAACCAAATGTTAATATGGAGGAATGTTAAGGTGCAATATCTTCAGAAATAAGTTATGATGCACAACCAAAACACACGTGGTGTCCATGTGTTTGAAAGTTGGACTGCTGCTGTGATGTGTGCTGACCTGGGATGAGATTTCTTTATGTCAGTTGTAAGATAAACCCAATTTCTGCTATTTTCTTGAAATTAAGGGTATATTTTATTATTGTTAGATGTTGACTTGATAATCTCTTGAATTGCATGAATACTGGAGTACCTAAGAAATTATTTTGGAAATAGATTTATAGTTTATCATAGTGTTAATGTTTACACAAATTAAGGCCTCAAAGGTGTTTACACTGAAATTTAATGATGCCTGTTATCTTTCTTATATGGTATGCCAGATCTTTATTAGGTTAAAATATGTTTTATTAAAAAAGTTTTAGAGTGATAAAAAATAAAGACTTATAAAAACCACAGCATAACCACCCTATTTGTTATGTATATTGAAATGTATGTTTGCCTGTGCAAATTCATAAGACTGGAATGTGTGTGATAGTGGATAGTACATATAGAGCTGAATGCAAGAATCATCCACATGTTCTGGAAGGTGCCTCACGGTAAGTATTCTCCCAAGACCACAAAGGGAATAATTTTAATTTGCAATCAGTCATACTTTTAGAAAAGAGATATTACAAGTATAGGATCGTTTTAGATCCAAATTGATTCATTTTAATAAGATGATTTCACTTTTTATACATAGAATTATAAAAAGGCATTCCTCAGTGAGATGAAAAGAAGTTTAGAGCTGAGGGATGTTCTTCCTATGTTTTTAAGAATGTGAGGACAGTCCAGTTTCAGGTATGGTTGTGTAAAAGAGAGGTTGAATCTGGGTTAGGAACAGCTGGTTTGAAGGCTGTTAATGTTTCATGTATCATCTTCCTTTCATAATTATCATGTTTCAGGGGAGGCTATGGCTATTTGAATGATGCAATGGGCATTTTGATGTTTAAGTGAAAGGGTTAGTATTTTTAATACACTTTCATGTGCTAGGTAACTGAAGAATATGGCTAGTCAGACTTAGCTTTTTTATGTGCATATCACAAGACTGTTGAGATCTTCTGAGTTTTTCACTCTGTATATTCATGTTATCATTACATTCTAAGTCATAAGTAGAAAGAGTTTGGGGTGTAATGTGAGTAAGAATGTTTCAAGAGAAGTTTGAAAGTTTCAGATAAACCAAAGAGGCATAATGGTCGTACCCTAATTTGTTGCATAGATGCCCACGCTGTGCCTCGCCACCTCCAACCCCCTTTCTCTATCTTTTTCAATTGTACAGTATTTTGTTGTGCTCGAGGACCTTTGCAAACTTTTTCTTTTTTATGGAGTGTGGGAAAGATGTCTGAATCCATCACAGTCATTCAGCAAGATTTACCAATAATTATCCTAGGAGATAATGTCCGTGAAATAGTGATTGGTACACGCCAAGCTTTATATGTACCCAATATGTGTGTGCAATGTTGATATGTATTGGTACCACCAGTCATGCCTTTTCACATTGTTTTGTAATGCCTAGTTTCTCTTCATTTAGAAAGTGATCCTTATAACTGTTCACTGGTGGAATTGGTGGTATCACTACATATAAGGTAGTGTAAGATAATGAATGTAGTGTAGAATAGATTCTATAATGATGATAATTTCGTTCAGACATCTTTTGACATATTTGCAAATTTTATTGTTATGTCATTTTCAATAAAAATTTTCTTGTATTTAATGCTGTTTTCTTTTTACTTTTCAGTGTTTTAATAGTTCTGGCTCATTGAGTAGGTCACTTCATTTCACACACAAAGGCAATGCATGTATAGTCACGTGTATGCTGTGAGGTAATTGTTTTGATGGACATGAAATGTTCCAAATGTTAAGTCTGGCCCTTGGATTAATATATCCCAGCTTCAGAGGATGCAGTTGTGCACTCCTCATATTTAGGTAAAAGCTTTATATGAGCAAAAGTGAGCACATGTATTAAATCTAGTATAAAGAATGATGGGTAATTACATTTCACAGAGCCATATAAGTTTTTTCACATTTTAAGGAGTTAAGTATATCATGTCTTATAGTTGACATAAAAGTTCTGCAGTTTACTTGATAATTTTGTGGAAATGTAGTAATATACCAATCAGCATTACATGTGATCCCAATCAATGTTAGTTCAACTGAAAATAAAGACTGATATCAGGCTTGAAAAAGTTACAGTTATGATATATATTTTATTTGATACCATAATGTTGCAACTTTAGTGTTATAGTATAATTTTCATATATGTACTTGGCTGCAAAATAGGTTTTTACACGAGGTGCAGTGAAACAATACAGGAAATTGGAAAAAAGGTATTGTACCCTGGTAAATTTCTGAAACAACCATAATAAAAGATCATCAGTATCAAACGTTAACAATGAAGTTTCTGAGAATTAAAGGTGTAAAAAGTCCTATTTAAGAAAAGGAGACTTAAAATTGGTGCTCTGCTCCAACAATATTTTCTTTGGCTTAGATTTCTGCATTTCTACATTGTATTGTAACTCATGATTTAGCAAGAAAAAAACTCATAAACTCCATGGTGTAAGGTAAACTTACCACTAATGAAAAATTCTCAAAGTAAGAATTACTTAATATCTTAAAAATTCACAGGCTGGGGTAGTATATGCCGCACAACTGTAAGCAAACCGTAAAGAGAGACATAAACAGAAGGTATTGCACTGTTATGAGCATCTTGGGCCTATATAAATATGGTGAATATTAACTCATTTGGTAGGCCTAATATCCACTGTATGCTCTATATGAGAGATTTCCAAGTATTACAGAAAATATAGCTCTGCAAGTTTACTATTAGTTAAGAAGCACATAGTTCTCTAAATAAAACAATATGCAACTCAAACTAATGAAGCATCATTTTTGTTCTTTGTGCCCTCTATGTTGTTGCCCTGCAGCCAGGCATATGAGGTATACTGAGAGTACTATTGGGCATATGGATAGCTAGATACGTGGTATTTTTGGAAGTGTTTTTGTGGCGATGAAAAATCATTACAATGGTTTTCATCACAAACATCTATTTTTCTTAGTAAGTGTCATAAATTCACATATTATCACGCAACAAAAGGTCCCTTATACAGTCCTCCTTGATAGCACAGAGACTGACCAAAGTATGGGAAAAATCTGGGCTATAGCATCTAGTAACAATGAATAGCACACCCTTATTGGCATTAATGGCTGTATATTTTGCCTTGAGGCAGAAGCAAGCCACTCAAGATTTTTTTATGTGTGCACCCGTAACAGCAGTGAACAGAAAAGAAAATAAAGTGATATACTGTTTATATAAAGGTAGCAGTGAATAGGTTAAAACATGAAAGAAGTTCTAGAGTTTTGCAACATTTTCTCAATGTCGTGGATATTTTCACCATCTTAGGTGCTGAGAACCCTCAAGCAGATAAGTACATATCTCCAGACCTATGCTCAAATCCTATGCTTAGTTGTGTCAAATAGCCAGTGTAGAATATAGTCAAGAAATTTTCGTAAACGAAGAGCCCAATGGTCATCTGAGACAGCTCTTGCTAATGAGATGTAAAAGCACTATTTTTACCCCTAAATAGGGCACATCCATATGAATTCACCTGATTTGACCATCAAGAAACACAGGCTCAAAGGATACTCATGTACAGAGGTAAAAAGCACCTGCCTAGGAGACCTTTGACAATTCAGCTGACTTGTTGGAGACTTTATATGCAGATGGTGTTTCCATCTTAGTTCCTGCTCTTTTCAATCTCTCAACTGTGTGGTTGTAATTCAGTCATGGTTTACAAGACATTGGAAATATTTAATTCTTTTTTATTCACTGGAATGACAAAGCTCAAAACACTACTGGCATTGGCTGTAAACACAGATGTTACCTCCTATATTATGGTGGAAATAAGGCTTATCTAGGTCAGATGAATACTTTGTGGTAGAATTCTGCATTTTTTTCATTTTCTTTCGGCATAGTTTTGATTATTTTGAATTTGAATAGCAGACATATTACTTCAGCCAAAACTGTGGAAGTACATTAACCACAATATTTTATAATTTAATTTGTGGTTCATTAGTACTTACCTTTTTGATTAATCATAGTATAGTTGATGTGGAGTGTACAGTTTGTTGTTAGTGAAGGACTGCATTCATGCAACACTTCTGTTTGACTTTTAACATATGTGTATTATCATAATAAAGGTAAGCAGGGATATCTGATAATTTGGAATGTTGACATTTGGGCTGTGCATAGTGCCCAAGTTTCAAGTTAGGATACTTCAATCTGATTAAACAAACTGATATCATAACCAATAGTGTTGGCCTACTTCGAGATCAGCTAATTTTAGCAGTTTCATTACAAAAATATATTCCTGGCTATATTGTTTTTGTTATTGATGTTCCAAATGATAGGGTCATTCTTTATGTGAAATATCTGATAATAACAGATCTGAAGCTCACAAAACTCTTTTTGGTTTCATTGCTGTTCCCAAACAACCTCCCTTCCCTGTCACTAAACAAAGCACTAGTTTTTGCAATTCAAGTACCCAAACTTGCTTTTGACCTTGTTTTGACACCAAATATGTTATACCAGTATGCCTGTTCAGTGAGTGGATTTTTTAAGTAATATAGCCAATTTTGGGGGTTTCATTAATAGTTCTTGGGAAGTAGAAACAAAGGAGTTCATTTAATGCTTTTTCCTGCTAGGACTCAGAGCAAGAAAATAAGAATTCTGTCACTGATCAAGTAGTTCCTGGAAAAAATGTTCATATGAAGCTTAACGTTTTTGAGTATTCAGTTGACCCCTCAGCTTAGGATGTGAATGAGGAGTCTGATTTAGTGTGTTCTCAGATTTTTTCCCTATACCTTCCCATTCATAAAAAATACTTTTGTCTTCAAACATGCCTCACATCCATAGAACATTGCTGTGACTACTGTACCTTCAATCATACCCAATTTTGCTCTGCCAGATAACAAATTCTGTTCCCACACATTCCTCAGTGCTCCCAGAATCTTCACACCCTTAACCCAACTTATCACTCAGTACCTACTTCCATGGTTCCATTCGTTGTCATGTCCACTCCAGGTATAGAAAACACTTAATATCTTCCAAGTTTTCTCCGTTCAAATTTACATGACTACTAACCTGTCCTTCTGACCCACTAAACCTAATAACCTTGCTTTTATTCACATTAACTCTCAACTCACTTCATCCTTTCACGCATTCATCCAGACTTACTCCCTCCTTTCTTACATTCATCCAGACTTTTCTACAAACTTCTTTGGTTTCTCACTTCAATCTAGTACCAGTGCTGTGTCATCAGCAAACAACTTACTACATATCACCCTGTCTCCAAGACCTTTGCATTTACCTCCCTCACTATCCCAAACATAATTTTTTTTTTCTTTTACATCC
>JAUUDZ010168419.1:0-10570 GCA_032361705.1 Panulirus versicolor | reverse complement strand
TGGAAAAGTGTTTGCGAATTTTGGAGGAAGTGAAAAAAGCTGTCTTTTAAAATGTGCCAGGTGGGGGTTGTTGGGAAAGACATGAAAGGCTAAAGACTTCCAAAGCTTTGAGGTGTAAGGCAAGAAACGAACATAATTGCATGTATAATCATCCTTGGTGATAGCCAGGAACTCATTCTAAAGGCTCCTGCAGCTTAACGCTGCGCCACTTCCAGCAGCGAGTAAATGTGACTCCTCTGATTGAACTTTCTATAATACAACCCCACCAATGGTGACTTTTCTCTTGCGGTGCAACCTCGAGCAGGCTGACTACACACACGCACACACACACACAAACACACACACACAGCCTAAGCTAGGTACCTATTTATCATTTAATCTCCGAGGGATGAATACTTTTTGTTTTTGATTGTGAATGGACATTATTGTTAATATTATTATTATTATTATTATTATTATTATTATTATTATTATTATTATTATTATCGTTAAAGCCTAACATTGTGCCACCATTGTCCTGAATTACCTTGTATTTCATCTATTGTTAAACATGACAGAGCCATAAAAGGTTTAAATAAATTACAGTCAAATGAGAAAACATTTAGCCATTAGATATGTCTCGAAAATTCCATAAAAAAAAGCCATGTATATCGCAGGTATATAACGTCAGAAAGTGAGGAGATACACATATTTCTTCTTTTCTGAGAAATATTAGCGTCTTGGTATGTAAACATGAGCCATATTGTCTCTATATGGGGGAAATAAAGATGCCTCATAAGTAAATTCTTGGCACCATTAGTATTTCGCTAACCTGCCTTGACATTCCTCTTTCATGATTCATGTGCCCATTACCAACACCTTCCAATACAATTACGTAACAATTTCCTGCTGAATGTAAAATCAATAAGCAAGCTCATTCCTAACGGGACTTGAACTTGTTGAAATTAGTCCAGAATACTGTATTATAAGTATCTAAAATGATAATTTATTATGAATATCATGATTTATGGTGATGATGATGATGATGTGGTAAGGCAAACACTGTTGCTCGAGAAATGTCTGGCTGTATTTTTTAAAAAAATATTTCGCCTTACCTAAGACAAACACTGACCTTAGCTTGCGATTATGTATGATTCACATTAATTCATATCATGAAAGATGTGTTACTGAATTCTCGTATTAGATAGAGGAAGAAATAGGATATCATAGATAATGAGAAGGGTAGCCAGAAACATCAGCTGTTTGCCTTTGGCAACTTCTCACGCTTCGTTTAATTGTCTTCTCCTTTTGTTCCCAGATTTAATTGGAATCAATTAGAAGCAGGTTATAATAAATAACATCACGTAGTCATGCATGTATTGTGCATTATCCTTCATGTTTAGTATAATAATTTAATACTGCAAAGCGCGATAGGCTTTAGGGGAAGTATTTGCGAATCTTTTAAAAGACTTTACTCAGCACACATACTCATTTATTAAGAAAATACGCGTATTTAATCAAATTTATTATAAATTACTTATGTCCATTACCATATTCAGGTGATGCGTATGCATGAATAGAGGATTCTTCATGGCTATGCTATTTCAGGCAATGTTATGATCCGAGCAAGCCATTACTGGAACATCTCCCATCCGCTTAAGAAGCTGCGTGAATCGTGAGTATTATTTTCCTCTATAAAACAATTATTACGTCCTAGTGTGACGGATAATCACGGCTGATCCGTAGAAGTAACTAGTATAATGAATATCAGAGCGTCCTCAACGTTCTAAGTACGTTACTTTCTTCAGTAATAGTAAAACAAAACCGCCCTATCGAATAACGAAGGCCAGGTGCATGCTACCGATTTGATATTGTTAATCTGCTTCCTAAAATATGTATTTCATTTTCGGGTCATTGATGACTAGTTGGGTCATATCATGTCATGACCGTCATTTATATCATTGTGAGAATATTATGTTTTAATGAGTTCCGACCTTTGTATATTAATGAGTATTAATGGCAATGAAATTGTTGTGTGTGGAAGGATTTGGCAATGAGTTAAAGGTGCCAAATATTGTGGTTGGTTGGTCATGTATTTATCTCAGGTTTATTATGTATATTATGTATGCTACAGTTGTATTTAATACATGCCATAAGGTTTCTCATTTTATTTGAACTACTGTAGTGCCTTTCGAACATTTAAGAGATAAGAATAATTGTCTTATAATCTATTACGTGCAAATGGTCAATTTCTGGTGGAGAAAACCACACACAGACATACCACATTTAATCATGGCATACTTACCACACATATAACCCATTATATTATCACCACATAGGTTTATAAGCTGGTTAAGGGGTCTGGAGAATACATTTGTTGTGTATTATAGGTTATTACAGGATGGCTACCCACCACAACTCATGTTCTGTGAACATTCTTGACCGGAAAGGTCATTGCCATTCACACGACGTATATATATATATATTGATGTCGTGATTCACTTATTTTTTTATTACCTAGTTACGTAGATATCTTTAATTGATACACATGAGTTTTATGAACACCTGAGTGTCCTTTTGTTATAAATTATTGTACATGTGTTGTTATATTTAAATGCAATAGTCTCACAACTATATTGGTACGGTACCATCTTGGTCAATGTGTGTCTGTATGTATCATTAGACCTCATTTGGTGGCATATTGATATATTTTCTACCCCAAACTAAGTTTTCATGCATGTGGGATGATATGACTGATTATAAATGAGCATATTGATATATTGTTACTTATAGAAGATATTGATTAATTCATTTACTAGCTCCCGTACTGGTATTGATCAGTACATGTCAATAGGTTAGGTGGCATATCTCTGTCTCATACAATATTCATCTGTGATTAAATGTCTGTCTGTCTATCATTATTAACTCATTTTATAGGATTAGGTCAGGTAATTATTAAATCAAAATAAGTAATGGTCTCGGAATACTACAAAATAGCTCGCATCTTTATACAGGAGTTATTGAAAGATTATATATATATTTCATATATTGGCTGAATGAATAAAAAAGATTATGTAATTACAGTAAGATTAGCAAAGACAAGGTAATGTAATTTCACCCTTGCAATTATTTTTTGTCCACTCAGTGAGGGGGTAGAAACAAACATTTGTTAACATTCACTTATTCTCCCCAAGTAGGCTATGTGTACCATGATAATGTGTAGAATGTTTTGCACTCTGAAAGATTTGGATCATAATTATGAAAGTATGACATGTTTCTTTTATCTTTTTAAGAAATAATTTGTTTATCAAACCAGAAAGATTCATTTTTCATAATTCCTGGAGTTGAACTGTGGATCATAATTGTAAGTTTTTGCACATAGGCATTCCCAAAATATTTATGATTTCCACAAATTGCTGATATAATACTACTGTATTGCTTTTCAGATACTTGCTGTAAATTGAATTTAGCAGGAAAAGGTTATGCTTTAGTTTACTACATACATCACTCATGTAATTTTCACATATCTAATGTTTACTGTGTGTCATTTATGAGGATATCTTAGTATGTCTATTTGTTTCTTTTGAGGTATAGGAAAGAAGTTCAAATAGCATCCATAAATCAGTGGTACTTTAAGACACTTATTTGCAGTGGCCAAGTTGGCACTATGACAACAGGTGCAGCAGGAACAAGCAATGACAATTCGCCCAAGAAGAAGGGATGGCCTAAGGGTCGGAAGCGAAGGCTCCTCCCTAAAGATTCAAATGCACCAAAAGGACCACTGTCAGGTTGGTTAGATGAAGGCTTTATGGTATTTATTGGAAAACTTTTTTTACAGTTTCATGGTTGACTGAAAACCTTTTGTCTTTCATATTTCAAGTCCCTATATGGAGAAGTAAATTGCCATAGAGTGCTAGTAATCCAGTAATGGAGATGTTTCATGAGATACACAGTTTAAACTGTTAATTGATCAGATAAAAGCAGTATTTTGATATTTAAAGTATAAATTCCATTTTTGATTAACCACTGGTTAATTTATTCACCTACATCCACAGTACGGTCATTACAAATTGTCAGATACATCTGCATATTTTGATTTTACAGTTATTCTACCCCCCCAGTAGATGGTACTTACCTTAGGCATCAGAACTTTAAAAGGAGCCCTGTTCTTTCTCTGTTTATATATAACCTGTTGTGAGTGATATCTAGACGATTATGTTTCATTTAGTAGATGATGTTTCAAATGTCATTAACACTTTAATGTTTGAAACAATGGCCCAGTTTTCTGAAAATGGTTGTCTTCAGGAACCATTCTGCTTTAGGTGTGTAACAGCAGTATATCAGGTTTTGATGTTGAATTAAAGAGATACAGCACAGGAAGATATACCATGAAGAGAATAAGGGAATTTATGAAATGGGTCAACAGATTTGTTTTGTTCTTTGTATCTAGACAAAAGAAGGATTGAAAGGAGAAAAGTATTTACGAATTTTGAATACAGATTTGACTTATTTAATGTCGTTAAATGATGTTTTGATGGGTGTGGTGGTTGAGAGAGGAAATAGAATATAGAGGAAAGGAACATGATAAAGTTTTTAATAGCTGATGATCTACAGTAATCAAGCAGTAGGAATTAAGGTATCTAATATACTTTGATGATGTGAAAATTTTCCACCATTCTTGAAAGAGGTGAGCCTCCAAACCATCTTTCTGAAGGATTTATTATAGGATTTTTCAAGACTAGATAGCACTTCAATGCACCGTCTTCTGCTATCTCAGCCACACTTTTTTTTAATTTCCTTACATCTCATACCCTTTCATTACTTACTTGATCAAACCACCTCACGCAATGTATTGTCCCCAAACATTTCATTTCCAACAACCCTATCTGTAGCCCATGCCTCACAACCATATACTATTGTTATAACTACTATTTCTTCAAACATACCCATTTTTTCTGTTCGAGATAATGTTCTTTCTTTCCGCACACTCTTCATGGCTTGTGATTCGCTTCTGATTCCATGGTTCCATTCGCTGCTAAGTCCTCTCCCAGATGTCTAAAACATGTATATATATGTGTATATAAGTGGATGGACTGTTCTTCTGTTTCCTGGCACTACCTCGCTGACATAGGAAACGGCAGTCAAGTATGATAAATAGATAAATAAATATAAATAGAAATTCATACTTGAACACCATTTCATGCAATAGTGAGGTAGTGTCAGGAAACAGATGAAGAAAAGCACATCAGCTCTCACACACACACACACACGCATATTATATATTTTATTATACTTGATTGCCGTTTCTTGCGTCAGTGAGGGAGGGCCTGGAAACTGATGAAGAATGACCCATCCACTCATAGACATCCTTCCACCTCCAGTTTAGTCTTCTGCTTCTCCTTGTTTTCTCCACCTCTGATACATATATCCTCATTGTCAACCTTTCCTCACTCATTCTCTCCATATGTCCAAACCATTTCAACACACCCTCTTCTGCTTTCTCAACCATGCTCTTTTTATTACCACACATCTCTCTTACCCTTTCAGTACTTAATCAAATCACCTCACACCACATACTGTCCTCAAACATTTCATTGCCAAAAGTTGTTAATGCTGAAACTTGTATCCTTTTCTTTGTTTCCAGACATTTGAGCCTAAATTTTTCAATACATTGGTCATCTTATGTAAAGAAGTTAAGGAAGGTTGTATGAAATTCACACCCTCTATTATGTAATAGTAATTAGTGTCAGTCATACAAAATGATTGAATATACTGATGAAAACCCGTAGTAATCATATTTTTTTGTGATGTAAACACTTCTGAAAATACCACACATCTCACTATGTATGACTTGATTTGCACATATCCAGTCTCTATCTGCATACACAATATAGTAAAAGTAGAACCTATTATGTCCCACAGCATACTCTGTGGCTTACTGAAAGTTTGAAAAGTTTTAGGGTACTAAAGGAATGTTAAGAGATAAAGTTGCCATAGGTTTAGTAACCCTCCATATTGTAGAGGTAAGCAGTAAATAGAAATGAACAAGAAAAATAAATTAATGTATTGTTGGAAAATCATCAAGAAAATTGTTAGGGAAGCATGTCTTATATTAGGCATTTTCATCATTGCCTTAAGTGGATAGACAGCAAAATATATGAGTTACATTGGATAAAAGCTGAAATATGCTTCAGTATCTTGGTTTGCTAACTTAAGTAAGCATATAGAAATGCTAGAAAAAGTCTAAGAGAATGCAGTGTGGATGATGTCACGGTTGGTGAAATGAGTTATGAAAAGAGAATGAAGTCCTCAGTCTACCTCCTTTGGAGTGAAGGCGACATAATCATCACCATTTAGTTTCCAGGAGGGCTATAGTGATGTTAACAAAATAAGTAATCATTTTATAATCACACTCACATATTATATTCAAATTTTGTATATACCATATAAGCACATGAAGGATTTTTGCATCCTGTGATAATACCTGTCTCAATTATTTTCATAGGTTATATGTTATTCATGAGTGATCAACGTGAAATCATCCGTCAAACCAATGCCGGCCTGGCCTTCCATGAAATAACTAAGCTAGTGGCTCAGCGATGGGCTCAGCTAGATGTCAGTGCAAAGACAAAGTACCTGGAGGCTGCTGAGGCAGATAAGGAAAGGTGAATTTCTAGTATTTTTTTTTCTAAAGTAACATATTTAATTGATGAGGTAAAGTTTTAAATTTTTAGTTTTTATAATGCTTTTAATTAAGATCACTGAATATGCATAGGTTATTAGACACCAGCCTTTGAAAGTCTTATATTTGGCAACAAATGTCTAAAGATTTTTATGTAAGATGTTATCAGAGGGGGGAATACAATATTATCCTTTACCTTTCCTTGAAGAGGGAAAAATCAAGGGATCATAAAGGATAATTCTGTGTCTCCCTCTAATGCTCAGTCATCTGTTCTTGATGCTTCCTCGCTAATGCAGGAAGTGGTGAATATGTATGTAAGAAATATCTTTTAGGTGCATTAAAGTTTCATGCCCTTTTTTAGTGATATATGGAGTTTTTTTTCTAAATATTTTTTCGTTGACATTGCCTTGTTATATTTTTCTCTGACATGTTTTCTTCCTCTGTTGCTAAATCACTTAAACTTTCTCTTATCAAGTAGGTCATCTCATCTGGTGCAAAAAACTTGAGCACAGTAAACCATGTTTAAGAATTATGTAGGTAATTCTTTAGACATTACTTAAAATTATATGATTATTACAGAATGTGTCAAGGTAGTAGTAACTAACATTTTTTGGAAAAAGTTGTATGTCTAACCCATCTGTATATCACACTAAGATGGCCAAATCAAATTGAAAGACTCCTTAGCATGTGTGCCAGACATATGATTATGGTGTTTTTTATTAGGGTATGCAGATCATGTTGACTTGAAGTGTTTGGGAATGATATGTAATGGTGTTCTATGTGAAGGAAGTACCATATTAGGTAAGGTAGTTAAGATTTTTAAAGTTTTTGTTCTGGCTTTTAGTTTGGTTGATAACGTCTTTCATGCCCACCCAGATATCAAAAGGAACTAGAGGAATATCAGAAAACAGATGCTTACAAGAACTTTATGCTGAAGCAGCGAAATGAAAAGACTCCATCTCCTCCAAAGAAGTCCAGGAAAGATGTTGAAGAGAGAAAAGAAGATGAGGAAGAGGTAGGATGATGCTGTTTTAGGCTTTGCTTCATGGGAAACCCACACTACCTATATGGGAGATGGTATAACTGTATTGGTACATGGTGAAAGGTAATGTACATCCTTGCAGGCAGTGTGGGTGTACTTTTTGTGCTTCTGGCATGTCAATGGGCCTGTAGATCTTTTGGCAAAATAATTACTGAATTTGCGTGACTAGCATACTGAAAATTTGAATCTATTGGAATTTTAAAGCCAGATAAATCAGTTAGAAATGGTGATTTTCTTGAATGTTTGATCAGTCTAAAGTATTTCAACAAATCAGTGAGATACTGTATGAAATAGTGAACTATTACATATCAAATAATTCAAAAATGTTTCAATTATTCATCATACCAAATTGTGTTTTGGCACAAATTAGTATCAGCTTGTCATATATCAGTAATTTGTTTTGTCTCTTTTTGTTTGTTAATTTCTTTTATCTCTTATTTTATTCTTGTGTATGCCACATACAGCATTTCTTAAATTAAAAGCAAGATGGCTTAGTATAATTTTCTTGTGTACTCGACAGAGCTCGGAAGATACATGCTCCCAGGTTTCCCCAGTTGGGCAATTGGACAACAATAATTTGGTAAGTTGTGAATTACCCAACTGAAGTGCCTGCCATTCTCAAACAGCCTCTTTTCATGAGCTAGCCAATAACAGACCACAGAAGACCAAAACAAGTTGATACACCCCCTTACTATTGGCCATGTGCTGCCCAGAGCTAAGTTGCTACCTGTCAGTTGATTTAAGAGTTTGGGTACTAAGAAGTCAAATTGAAATAGGAGAGTACTAGTGTTGATCAGGTGCTAGGTAGCCAGTGCAGCAAAGGTGTAAGCCGTAAGGTAGTGACAGATCGTGGCAACTTGTGTGGTATTACTTTCTTATGGACCTTCATGTGAGCTCTTATAAATGCTCAGATTGGGCAGGTTTTAAAAGAAAAAATTACCTCCACTGATAAGCCAAGTTCCTGAACCACATGTATCTGGTGTGTCATGCCAGTCTTTCATATGAGTCAGATTAAGAGTGCTTAGATGTATATCATGAGCCTTATGTGTCCTTGGCTTATAAACTGTGATACCAGCAGCATTCTATTAATCAAGGCAGTTTGTTTAATTTCGACAAACCTGCATGAGGTCTCACCAGTTTTGTTGTCATTTGTGCCATTTCCTCAGCACGCTGACTTTTGAGCTGTTTTGGTAATACAGAAATCTGTGAATTTCATGTCAGAATCATCTTATCAAGCACTGCAGTCTTATCAAAGCTGAATACTGTAATGCAACAATAAAGAGACCAAAGTTTTCGTGTGTCGTATGATTTTAAAAGTTGACACAGAGATAGGCACAGGTATTGTATAGTGCATTGTTCCTGTATAACCAGTTTCCCAGATTGTTTTCCATTCTGATTATACATACGCAGAGAGAGGCAGTCTCTTGGCAACTGTCTTGCTCTGAAAAGGCTTTGGCTTAGTCGCTTACTAATCTCCATTGTGCTTCATTGGGTCTTTCAGGTACATAACTATTTGCTGTTAGGACATTAGGGAAGTATGCATTGGTTGTGGATGTAACCTTGAATGTTTTCTTTAATAGTAATCAACTTGGCATGGACATACATGCCCTAATCAAGGCCATCTCGGGGGAAAAAGATGATTATGAAAAATAGGAATGAAAGTCAGCAAGTTAGTGCCAGGAAACAGATGAAGAATGGCCCATCCATTCATATACACATTTGTATATACATAAACGCTCATACACGCACATATACATACAACATATATACATACACAGACATACATATGTACACATGTACATATTCATACTTGCTTGCCTTCATCCATTCCTTTTGCTACCTCACCCCACAGGAAACAGCATCGCTACCCCCATTTCAGTGAGATAGCATAAGGAAAACACAAAAAAGGCCACATTCGTTCACACTCAATCTCTATCTGTCATGTGTAATATACTGAAACCACAGCTCCTTATCCACATGCAGGCCCCACAGACCTTTCCGTGGAATATGGCTATTATTTCACCCAGTAAAATTTCATATATAGGCTTTGTATTACATATTTTGAATATATGCTATAAGTGAATTTTTCCAGATTTTGTAGATAATGTTAGTAGACCCATCTGGTACTTTTTTGTCCTTTACTGGATGTCATTAATTATCAGTTATAGTGCATTTCTGAAAACTTTACTAATCAAAATGACATCACTCAAAACAAATTTTCACATAGAAAAATGTTAGGAATTGCATCCTCAGATAACAGACTGTAAGCACATTTTGTAGTATATGCTACAATCTTCCCAAACAATCAGAAAATGATATAATAGTAAAGTTTAAGTAAAAGGCTATAATGTTGAATTACCTTCAGAATCTTCCTTCAGATCCTTAATTAAACTCAATTCTTTCTCTGCAATTAAGCATATATCTGCTCTCAAGCATCTGACAATAATGTTGATCCTCCAGTCAAATGCTTTACCCAATAACTGCTTCATATTAGTCACTAATGCACTCCTACCGCTTATCATTTGAATGATAGTTTAAGCAGCCACAGTTTTTGAAAGTTCTTTGATCTTAACAGAATCTTTAATGATAGTTTTTTCCATTGTTATGGGAGGTAAGTGAAGCCTGCCATTATCATAAGCATGTTCACAAGCTTTAGAGCATGTAATCTTGTCTAATTTAATTTCTAAGGTTATTGCTTTTTTTTTCAAGAGTTTCAGGGGCAGTGGTCTTTTGTTTGTCATCCATGGTAGATACCAAAGCATAATGTTGCTTTATTTCAGACATAAATGTGGTAGCTTTAAAATGATGGCTGTGCTAAGCAGCCTTTTTGAGTATTTTTGATTTTTTCAGCCTCTAGAATGTGTAAA
>JAUUDZ010168310.1:0-18355 GCA_032361705.1 Panulirus versicolor | reverse complement strand
ATAATTGCACTCCTACTCATCCTGTGGGCGGTGGCGGGAAAGGGGCTTGCAAGAGCGAACAAAAGGTCCAGGTACTCTTGGGCCTCAATGATTGAAATACATTGTACATTGCATTGTGAAAAAGTGTGAACATGGCCTGGGTAACACTGACCGAATCATTCGGCACTCTATATGATGAGTGAAGTTTACAACAGCTAAACAGCAACGATTGGATTCCGTATCAAGTGATATATGTTGGGTACAACATTGTTCGTGACCCATGGTATGGTATCAGATCGCTTCCGACCGTTAGATTTTGTCACTCTCAGCAGGTGACTGAAGTCAAACCCTAGTGGGAAGGTTATTATAACATTTGTGACAAATTTGGTTCATTTCATAAGCTTACATTCGTCCCATACTCTCATCTTCTAGATCCAGAAAGTAGATAAAACCTTAGAATTTTAGGTATATTATCATTAACAAAATGGTGTTATGCCATCTCCAGCAAGGTATGTTTAGATTCATCCCTCAAAGGTTCTATTTCTTTTTCACAGTCTCAGAGACAGTGTCGCATGTGTGTGTGTGTGTGTGTGTGTGTGTGTGTGTGTGTGTACCCATATCACTGGCCAAATATCCTTTGCAGTTCATGCCATTAACATCTCCCAATTGGCTAATGCACCACTAGCACCTCCAGCCTCACCTAAATCTAACAGTGACAACATCACTGATCATCGTACTTTCATTGTGAAGGCAAATGACCCGATTAGATTCCATCTGCACTTATCACCTTGCTTCATCAAGATCCACTTGTTTCTTTCCTGCCTACAGAGTCTCCTCATTCTCATTAACTAACTACTTGGTAGGTAGATACCTCACTCTAATACCACTTTACCTTGCCTGTCGTCCACCTAATTAATCACTTGTAATCTTTACCTCCAATACATTGCTAAAACCAATTCTATGAATCAGTTAAAAATCTCGACACTGTTGGCAGCATGACCACCGACGTGTGTCCCAACTCACCCACTGGCAGGGCTGGCAGAGCTAGGCATACCCAACACAGCGGTAGGAAAGATGTTGAAATAGATAACTGCGTATATACCCTAGATATTGAATTGTTCGCCATACTAATCGCTCTTCACCTGGGAAAGGCGACAAAAGTATACAGTTTAGCTATTATTATCTGACCTCACTCCATGCTCTAAATGTCTTCCGGCCAAAATGTTTGTCTTGGACCAGATACAAATATGCGCGCATTTATGATAAGCGAACGTCAGTTAAGCTGTTGTGGATCTCCGGAGGCTGACGTAGTTCTCAGAGAACTTGATGATGGCTCATGTCCTCCTGAGTGTTATCTGGTGGTTATCTGTGGGTGATGCGTGTGACGATGTTTACAGAACCGAAGAAGCACACTGTGAAAATCAAGGCTTCAAGGTGTTATCCTCTGCTTCGTGAAGCTCTAACTATTTTTCTGATGTTAACATTACGGTGTTAACTTACGCATGACTTCGTAGTTGAGGCGTTGAGTGCGAGAGGGGGCATACTACACCTGTCCTTGGGTGGATGGGGGAGTGTTGGGGGGAGTGGTGTCTGGCATGGGTAGCGATAGCGACTTCACAGCACCTGTTTGTGCACTTTATGCTATTTTGTTTTTATTCATCAGCGTCGTAAAGATTTCCACATGCCGATCGTCGTAAACTTATTCCCGTCAGCGCCATAGGTATCAAAGGAGGATGATACTTCCTCTAGTATCAGTGTCTCGTACATTCTCTCTACTGCGCAGCGGGAACGCGCATGGTAGCCGCTTTACACCCAGGTGAGTTAACCTGTTGCTCTAACCTTAGCCGTCAGTGTTCAGTCAGCAACTGTAGAGACTGGAAACATCAGCGGTGTTGCACCAGTTTGTTCGCAGCGGAGACAACAAGTAGACAAGGCAAAGGTCTATGTAAGTGTCAGTTCCCCCCTACCCTCCAACCACCCAACCCGGCCGACAACCCAACCCCACCTCCACCCCACCCAGCAAGGCAAGCTGGGCCCTACAGGCCAACGTTCCTCTCTCTCTACCTTCAGTCTCCTCCCTGCCGGCAAGAGGGGAGGACCACACATTTAGTATCTGGTTGGTTTCGTGACACATGCAGCTTCATTTTTCTCTCTTAGTGATCATAGGCTGTCAGTAGTTCATGATATCATTGCATGTGAGCGAACAGTGGTGGGTGAGGATTTTCAGCATGACGGAAGTGTATGGTAGTCGCTTATTACTACAGTACTGGAGACTGACGACCGTTTTGATGATTACGTTTCCAAGCGATCAAATATTACTACAGTTCCTGAGTGAAGAAAGTAATTTACAGTGTAACAGAAATTTTTAACGAAAAAAACGTGAACAGGTAAAAGACTGATTTCATAATTGTTACTGAAAGCGTTACCTAAACGACCAGCATGACGAGTGCAAGTAACCAGGCGAGTGACGGGGAGGGAGGGAGCGTGCGGGAGGAGGGCAGTGTCGCTTCTACCCACAAAGTCACTCCGTCGTCAGCGTGATCATGCTAGTAGCGGGCGCGGCTCCCACCGATCAATAGCTGCCGCTGGGTGCCACCAGCCATGGTAACCCTGTCTGTCCTGCCCTAAGAGGCGCCATACCCTGATACCCTACTTGGCCCCACTCCCTGATACCCTACTTGGCCCCACTCTCTGATTCCCTGCTTGGCCCCATTCCCTGATACCCTACTTGGCCCCACTCCCTGATACCCTATTTGGCCCCCACTTTCTGATACCCTACTTGGCCCTACACCCTGCTGTCCTACTTGGCACTATACCCTACCTGACATTCTATCATGCTACCCCTACTCCCCTGCCTGGCACCCTACCTTGCTGCCTCTCTTGGCACTATACCCTGCTGCCCTGCCTGGCACCCTACCTTGCTGAGAAGGAAGAAGTTATGTCAGTCTTTGATAGTGTACAATCTGTCATCTCTTAGGTAAACACCTTGAATGGGTTTAGCCATCCACGACTGACCACGCCTACAGGAGACGAGCCACTGTGCGTGAACACGACAGGAGACGGACGACTTGTCCAACCCTAGAGGAGGCGAGTCGTTGCACAACACGACAGGAGGCGGGCGAGTGCCCCACCTTACAGGGAGACTGACGGTGTTGTGTCGCCTTATCGCTCTGTGAACGCCAGGGTAAATGCCTCTGTATGGTTCCCCTGATATTGCCACAGGCTCACGTATTTGTACGTGTTCGTTATGCTATGTCGAAGGTGGTGCAGTGTCCTCGGTAGATGGACGGCACTGCCACCTGGCTGGCATTGCACTGCGGCGCGCGAACGCCCGTACTGGAGATGGTTTTGTGTGATAAGATAGTGGGTGGTAATCAGGTCCTGGCATCCTCCACGAACTTCGTATTTCTCTCTCTCTCTCTCTCTCTCTCTCTCTCTCTCTCTCTCTATCTATCTATCTATCTATCTATCTATCTATCTTTCATCATAAACTGCTGCTTATTGCCGTTGATTATAATCCTATGGCAGTTGCACCTCAAAAGACAACCACCTGAAGCGAGCTCTACTCTCGTAGAAATATTTGTACGACAAACAGTCAGCAGCGCCAACCACGCAGCTGGCCCAATGTGTGTCCTTCCATCAGCTGTTACTACACAAACCTAAGGCTCACCTGGTCCATTTCTAAGACTAAAACGCCATCATGTGTCAGTAACACATGAAGCGTTATGTATGCCCGTGGACAGCCGAGAGTCATGCATCCACAAGAACTGAGGTGATGGTCATGTACCTGTGGCCTCCCCGCCTGGTCGATCGCCAGCCAGCGCTGTGCGTTATACTTTGGCGGTGTGACTTCACCTTCCCGGGACGACCCACCTCACCCGCACCCTACCTCCGGCTTACTATGCTAGGTCTGGGTGTCTGTCTTAAGTCCAACTTACTACGTCAGGTCTGGCTTCCAGTGCTACGTCTGGCTTACTGTGTCAGGTATGGCTTAGTGTGCCAAATACTGCTTACTGTGGTACATTGGTACATTTCAGTGAGTTATTTTTCGTTCGCTAAGCAGATTCTTTCTTAGTACACTCGTATCTAACCAGGTTCTCCGGATCAGACTTGATTCATTGCTTTGACCAGACTGATTCACTGCACTGGTGTGACTCGAATGCACTAGATTACTCATGTTCGTCTACACAGGCACTCGAAGCTGTTGCAGCTTAATACGAGGTCATGAACATCATACAAATTATTCTGGCCGAAAGATTATGTTACTGGAGGGCAAACATCACAGCAACCATCTCATGCGGCACTTGCAGTGTAAATACTCATGGGTCAGTGGATGGCGTAACCCAAGTGTGAGTGAGTGATTGTTGACGAAATAAGCTGTTGACGAAGGTAACATTTAGGTGGAACAACGCAGTGGCGGTGGGGAAATTAAGGAGCGTGAGAAACATGAGTCTTACTTGGAGTGTAATTAACGTCGGTGCCAGGAAGGGAGGTGTAAATGATGGGTTGAGAGACTGCGAAGCCTAGGTAAAAGATATCTACGAAAAGTGAAAGCTAGAGCCATAAATTTGCTCTTCTCCGTTACGAAGCTAGTCGAAAATACATTTCTAGCCCTTGCTCTCATGTTTTCACTTTTTCTCGCTGTGGATAACACTCGCCTGCAAAGTTTACTCATGTGTGACATTTGAAAACAGAAGAGTAGAGAAGAATTTTGTTACTGACGCTGAGTCATGTGATGGAGTGGAGGGGAACGAGATGGGTGGTGAATATCAGCAACTGAAACTCTCCTCACACCCACCAATCGTAGCCATCGCCACCACTGAGAGTGAGCTACGTTGTCTCGTTCCCTTACCCTACTTCACACCAGCAACTCCCATCCGGCCCGCAAGACTCAAGGATATTCGATGATGGTGAGATGGATGATCGAGAGTGAATCACGTGTTCCCAGGTCAGTAGACGTATTTGCTCATATTTTCATGTGACACCTCACGTTCGTCCAACGATAGGGCTAACTGGGCGGCGGCAGTTTATGATAATTCACACTTGTCATGCATGCCCCCCCCCCCCCCAGGATAAACTGCGACTACAGGATAGGCTTCACATGACCCTTTGTGTGCACTATGATCTTAGACGTGCGGGTTTAGATCTAGCTAGGTCTACACGAAGCGTGCCCTGTGCATCTAGAACTAAGAACCATGGTGAGTGTGCGACGGCCCTAGGGGGGGGGGGGAGTTATCGGTACTCAACATGCCCCTGACGAGTGGTTTGATGTATATAGTGTTTGTGTACATACGAGAGGCGAGCCAAAGGCCAAAGCTTTATTCTACAGTCACCGGCGACAGGTTTGGCAAGTCATTGGTAGCTCCACATGCGCAGCAGTCCTCACATGGCGTAGAAGTGACAGAAGTAGCCTGAACATCACAATATGTGGGTTTTTATGCAAGATATAGGTAGCAATTCGTTTTATGAATGTTCGATTATAAACACTGCGAGTACGAAGACAACCACGCATTAGTAGAAAGTACCAGATAATGTAGGTATCAGGGGTGTATGTTAACGTTAGGCCACGTAAAGGTACGTAAGCATAGATTTCTCGCACATTTTCACGTAGTATAGTGTTTATGTTTTGTTGTACTCAAGTGTTTATACTCCTTTGTTTTACTCGAACTGATTCCTTTACACTTGGCCTCCTGCCATAAACGTTAGAACGTGCAAATAGTTACGATTGTACGATGATTGGTTTCCTCGCTTATTTACTACTTAGTGTTTGAAGGTGAGCAGTTTTGGTTTACATATACTAGGGAGAAAATATAGGTAAATAATGACTAGAGATGCGAAAGTTTATCCAGTCAAATTTAGATCATTATTGTGTATGTGGCAACAACGGTCAACGTCAGGTGACTCTAATCCTGGCAGAGGCGGTAGCCGCCCAACACTTTCTGTTTCCGCTCTGGGTCTTTAACCTTTCAACATATGTTTCAGCAAACTACTAACCAGAACTACACGACTTAAAATCATTTATAGTGATGAGAATTGAACCCTCGGCTATTCACTACAAAAACAGTAGCGTACTATCTGCAAAGCCACTATAGTATCGTAAAGATTTTTGCGTTGTTGTACTCGCCAGATGTCTGGCTGGCAAGAGACCTTGTCGTGTGATGGTCCATCTTCTGATTCTTCTGGTTTATCTTTAGCAAAGATGAACTGAAACTTTCTGCTCTGGCAAAAAATTAGTTATAACGAATTCTCTCCCATTTTTCTTGTCAGCAGAACAGCAACACGTTAAACCTATCCTCTTAATATTAATGTAATCTTAGAGTTTGCTAAAGCGTAGTAAACTGACTGATATGACTTAAGTGTTTGAGAACATCCCAGAAAGGAATCGACCCCACAAAACCATAAAGCCATCCAACACTTTTCATATAGGTTAGGTATCTCCTGAACTGTTTCTACCTAAAAGTGATGACTGGAGGGCAAAGAATGTAAATTGTAAAGTCCTGAGGAGAGATTAAGTTGAAATGACTATATATAAAACGAATAAAAGAAACACGAGTAAATGAGAATTGAAAGGAGAATGAGACTCTTCTTATAGTAAATAAAAGCAGAGGACTAGAATGTGGTAAAAGCGAGTGTATACAACACAATTCAGGGAGAACGGAAGTATGACGTGGACTTTTGTCCTTGACTGGAACCTTCAACATAAAATGAGAAAGTGTTTTAAAGAACTTTAGAAATGAATATGAGAATCCAGTCACTTGCTACAGTAGCACTGGAGATAAGATGGAGGGGAAGTCATTACAGAGGGACGAAGTAAGACTTGCAATAAAGCCCTATAGTAATGGAGAAGTCGGTGGTACAGAAGTGGTGGTGAGCGAATTGCTTAAAAGGCGAAATTGACTCTGCTGCCGGGCGGTTTTCTGTGAGGTTTGTGGGAAAGCGTAAAGCTGCCGGGTGCCTCATAATTAACCGAAGGCTAGTACTGCTGTACTGTACAAACCTAGGAAGAGGCGGATTGATGTCGTGAGACAAAGATTACAGAAAATGATACATCGAATGAAGATATTTGAGGAATGACTGGGGAACGGATGGAATTGGACGCTATTGTTAAACAGCATTGGTGTGAATGGAGACGTTTGTTTCGCTTGAGGAATGAACCTGGGGCGCAAAGTGATGAAACACATTAATACTTTTATAATCACGAAAGTATGTAATTCCAGAGGTTGTACAGTACATCCTAAGGAATTTGAAAAGGAGGTAATGATGATAGATGAGAAATTATGCCTTGTGTGTAAATGAGGATGGAAAAATTCGACTTTTTTTTTGATATAATGATTTTTCAGCTACGAATGGTTCACAAATCAGTATTCATACGAGACACATCACAATCATACACTTGAAAAATTTTTATATCGTACGCAGTTGATATGATAATATAAATCTACATTTTAATGAGATATTGAGAAGTTAATGTATTCACTTAAAACGACTGGAATATTTTGACCAGGATATGACGATCACAAAGACCTAATAATTTGCCTGAAGGATAACAAAATCATACGAAAATGATTGCTTAGGGATTTTTTTCGTTACTTATCGTCTGCCCCGGTGAGGGCAGGGGAGCAGGTGGGGTGTCAGTCTGGCCACGACAGTATGAGTTGGCCCAGGGACCATTACATTAACTGTAACACTCACACTACAGTGCTGCTAGCAAGCTGAGGCACTCGCCGTTCATTGCTGCCGGATGATACACTCGCGGTACATTCCTGCCATACACTTATAATACAGTTCAACCAGCTTACACACTGACGGTACAGTTCAACCAGCTTACACAGTACAGTTCAACCAGCTTACACACTTACAGTACAGTTCAACCAGCTTACACACTTACGGTACAGTTCAACCAGCTGACGAGTATACCTATGGTGCAGTGCCCCTTGTTTATACACATGGTACAGTTCAGCCAGCTGACATGTACACTAACGGTGTCATACTGCCATTCTATACACTAATGGTATAGTTCAACCAGCTAACATGTGCATATTATGGTGCAGTGGTGCGACCTCATAAACTCGCGATGTAGTTCAACTGGCTGACGTGCACAGTGTAGCGCCCTCATCTTGAGATATAGTTCATACATACGAGCGCTGAGTGACACCAGGGCATACACGAACACAGCCGGGTAACTCGCCCTGTCAGAGTTCCTTCGTCATTAATTTTGGAGTTCTGCTGGTCCCGGACGAGGCACTGAATGTAGGACGCCCTGCCCATCAATATCATATCCTGTGTCAGTGGCATCTGGGTCCCCATTGGTGCGCCTCTGGGATTATGCTGTTGTGCTCACTGAAACAGCGAGACCCATCTGGATCACCTCCTCCTCCTCCTTGCCTGCTTGGTGACTCGACATGCGCACTCGTTTCTCTATATAATAAGGTTCTGTTTGCCCTTATTATTATTATTGTATCGAGAGGAAGATATAAAGGCATTATTTGTAGAAGGAAAGAAGTCAGTATTTATATGTAGATGCAAATTTCAGGGTGAATGAGAATAAATGTTTTGGTGGCTAGTTCGCCATAGCGTCCATTTCGTGTTTGCAATATGTAATTTCCGTCTTGCAATATGTTGTTTGTTGATCGTTTCATTTCTATTCTTTGTAGTGATCCTGGCCTAGATATTTATTGAAATGTGATAAGTATAGATTTGGATTTGGTGTTAGAAATGTTACTCTTGACTTTTACCTAGAGGTGGCGGCGTCTGCATAGCCTAGCCCATTAACCCAAACAATTATCTCGGAACATAAACATGGGCTAATGTGTTGAAGGGTCGAGAACCCACTGTTGTTGAAGGCGGTTAGGATTATCGACACCGTCCACTTGAAGTGGGTACTTTCCAGCCTACATGGTTTTTCCCCCAGCGAGAGTTGAGCTCCCATTAAGCTTTTCCATATCTCCTTGTCCTGTTATCATTATTATTATCATTATTATCAGTATTGTTGTTGCTATTAGTAGTAGTAGTAGTAGAAGTAGTAGTAGTAGTATACATGAGGATTTGGAGACGGAATAATGGCATCTTATGTCCTGTTTGTCGTAGTAGAAGATGACGAAGAAGGGCGTGGGAGAGAGAGAGAGAGAGGGAGAGAGAGAGAGAGGGGGGGGAGCTAGAAATGCTCTCCTCCTTTACTATTACCTTTCAAAAGTAAGAACAAAGAAGCTAAGAGTGGATTTCTTTTTTCTTTCGAGACAACAAACATGTTTAAAATGAGTTTACATATTATTGTTATTAGAATCATTGTCAGCTGAAGTGGTTGTTCTTACTTTAACACCCAGCTCGGCTGTTATCCATTGCAGTCTAGCTTCAAATATTCATTTTTACTTCGAGTGAGAAATTTCGAGTGGATGCGACTCGACAAGAAGTTCTCCTCCTCCTCCTCCTCCTATTCTTCCCAGGTCTTCCTAGTGATGATCATGTCTTCTTCCACCCTCGAAACCCAGACAACCAAATTGTATATTCTGCGTCCAGAACTCTAGCCCCAGCAGGGGTGGGGCTGTGCGCGAGTCATGATCAGCGACCTAACTACTACAGATAGATCGAGATAAATGAATAGAAAGGTTAATAGATAGACCCATACAGAGTTACAGAAATGAAAAGATAGGTGGACTTGAATATGTACACACACACACACACACACACACACACTCACATTTATTTATTTGTTAATGGAGGTATTGTATTGCAATGTGTGTCTGTGTTTGGTTGACCTTTCCTAAAGGGGAACTTAGTCCCTTTACCTCCTGGTGGAGTGGTGCAGTGACTGGCACATGTATTGACCAGGCGAGGCAGCATACTCCCGCAGCGAGGTTACCTCCATCCTACCGCAGTGCGTAGGACTGAGACGTCATGTTATTCAATGGAGGAGACATAATAGTCTATGGGTTTCCCATCAGTTTTCATTTTGGATGGTCTGTTCATACTATCTATCGATGCCCTTGGTTTCCCGTGCAGGAAATATAAAGCCAAGGCTTTCACAGGATGTGTGTATGTACTTAAAAACAGTTTGCATTGCACCATATGTTTGGTATGTACAAGAATGGCATCAGCATAACTAATTATGATATTCGTGGACTTTCTGGAATTGACTACTGATTAGTACACTGAACAAGTTTGGGCTAAGTACTCCACCTTGTGGAGTGCTAGATAACACATCTTCACTTCTGTAGCCTTGAGATAACAAGGCAGACTTTTTATTAGAGAGATAACCGAGTATCCAGTGCAAGAGCTGACGACATATATAAATTTTTTGCTAACTCGTACAAGATAACTTGCCCCATTAGCAATATCAAAAGAAGTGCCGTCTGTCCCTACAAATTGTTAAGAAAGGAGTGATACAGTTGTGTACACTTTATGCCGTGGGTGGATTATTGAAATCAGTTCCAAAAAGTCGCAGGAATATCACTATTGATTATGCTAATGGCATTTTGGTACACACCAAAACGCATCTTGATGTATGTTCTTTGATTCCGTCTCGTGAGCACCATCCTCCCATAAGTTTTGAATAGACAACTCGTCAGTGAGATGGGACGAAAGTCACTAGGTCGATTGTGTTTAGGTATTTGGTACAATTAGGCTCTTTGCCCATGAGGAGGGTAAATGAACCTGTCGTAACTAATGATGGTTACGACTAAGAAGTCTAATAATGTCATAAGTGATACTCTCCACCCGATGGTCACCACCCATACCCCTGCGAATGGGCACTTGAAGTTCAGATTTGGCTAATGGCATATCACACTCATCATCGTCTTGCTTGTTTCGCCTAATTTGTTTCAGATCCTCTGTAACCTGGATTGGTTATACAAAACATTCCTAGTCTTAGGTGGCAGCAGGTTGTTAGCAAAAAAGGGATGAGCACAATTCGTGACCAATTCGTAAGCGTTTCAGGATGAGATACAAGGGGGGGAAGACAATGGAAGTCAAATAACAACAAACCACTTGGTCCTTTCGTGGCTGTTTGTTTTTCTCGTGAAATCTTTACAGGTTTAGCTCAGAGGAGTGTGTTGATGTAGTCCACAAACAAACTGTTCCCAGTCAGTTTGTCTTCAGGCACTCGTTCCCTCGCTACTGCAACAGATATTTGAAATAGTTTTAGCACTGTAGGTGTTCGAAGTTGTCTATATCCTTTTCCTATTTGCTTGGCTATAAGTTTGAGCTGTTTCAGATTCGGGGTCATTATAGTACTGTTGTTGCGTAAAGAAGCTGTTGAAAACAACATTGAGTTGTCAATCAGAAGCTTCAAGACTGTATTAGAAAGTAACTAACATCCTCTTTGAAGCTATGTAGACGAGTTCAGATAAGCACATGTAGAAACGTTTTCCATCACATGAAATGTGTAATGTAAAACATGTATGTATATGCAGGAAAAAAAAAGTAAGATCAGCAGATTGCAAGATGTAATTGCTAGAGAAGGCTAGGTTATAGGTGCTAATGGCGTTTTGGCCTATCTGATGATCCTAATCATGTGAATTGTATGGTCTGTGGTAGAATGTGCAAAAATATAGCCTTTTAGGGACTCGTCTAAGGAATATCTAACAAGAAATGTCAAGTTATTGTTAATAACAAGATACCTGAAAGTCTAAGGTTGTATCCACTTTTTTTTTTTTTTTTGCATCTATAGTCGGTCATGTACCGTTGCACAGTGAACTAGACGGTGATAAAGGCACAAATCAGTCTAAGCATATGTGACTGTGGGTTAGGTCAGGGGTTGAGTGAAGTATATAAAGCGAAGGTGAAGGCGGAACGTTCGGAGCCCCAATTCAGCTGCAAATTTACAAACCTCTGAGTGTGAATGCTATACCGTGTTCTGTCCCCTTCTTGGAAGTGTAGGAAAGTGTAGATTAACCAGTGTCGGAGCCTCCAGGGTGACCAGTGGTGTGACTGGTTGAATTACGGCAAATGAGGACAGCTGACCTGGATGTTGCAAGCCAGCGGAAGAGAGCGAGGTGCAGCGAGCTCTCTCTATTTTCTTCGAGGTTGTGGCGCGTCAACATAGAGTCCCTGGGATCTCTCGGCTGAGGAGAGCCGCCTAGTAGTTACTTAAGAAGCCAGGTACGCCTCAGAGAGCACCCGGTTAATGACATAAGCCCTCGAACACGACGGCCCGACCCTTCAGTATGAAGATAAGAGCTCTAAGCACGATGGTACGACCCTTCAGTATGAAGATAAGAGCTCTAAGCACGACGATACGACCCTTCAGCATGAAGATAAGAGCTCTAAGCACGACGGTACGAACCCTTGGGTTTGATGGATGGTCTTTAACTTTAACCATAAGGGTCTGGGCAAGAGCCAGGACGGGCTATTATACCCAAGGATCGTAAAGTCTTCCTTAAAAGGTGGATCTTGGGTCTGTTGACGAGGCCTTAAGGTACACGAAACGCGTGGCGACCCCGCTACAATGACTTTTATGTATGGCACTCCACCACATCGAAATGAGTGGAGAGTAACGAAACCTGTTGTCTCGATGCAGTGAAAGACCAATAAAAAAATGAAAGAAAAAAAAGATCAAAAAATTGAAAGAGAAATAGAATTACAGAAGATTACGCCGCTTGTCCCCAGCTGCTGACGCAGGTATTTGTGGGTTTTGTCCAGAAGCCCAGGTGTGTGGGTGCACGCGCGCGTCTGTGTGTGTGTGTGTGTGTGTGTGTGTGTTATCACTTTTACGTAGGAGGCTCCAATCTGTATGAAGGCCGGGCCTTAACTGAAATTTAGAGTTATTGAAAGGGAAAAAAAAGAAAGACAAGGGAAAGTATTTACGAATTTTGGAGGAAGTGAAAAACCTGTCTTGTCAGATGTGTCAAGTTATTGGAATAGATATGAGAGGGTAAAGAGTTCCAATACTTTAAAATGTAGGGAAAGAAACAGTTATCAAAACGGCCCACCCAAAGTTGTGAACGGCCACACAGTAATCATGTGACGCAGCAGCTTGTCGAGTATTGCGTGGTGTAGATAGTGTTGGGGGCACGCAAGCAGCCAGCTCTCGGGAGCAAATCCAAATTAACGCCTGTAGAAAAGGGAAAGTGAACCATCTTTGCGGCGTATAGGGCAAGCGGGGTCAAGTTCAGAAAGTTAGCCTGGGACAGTTTATAAGTCTGACCGTTTTCAACTTGGCTTTGTCAAGGATGCAGAGCTAGAACCACCCCAGATGTGAGAGCAGTGCTTTATATAAGGACGGATCGATCCTTTGTACAAACGCAGTAACTTTTCGGAAGAAAAGAAATTCCGATATCTAATCAGGACACCCAGTTTCGAAAAGGCAGACTTGGGTACATGTTTCTCTAATGTGGGGTTTCTAGGATAGATTGGATGCCACAGTAATACCAAGTATGTTCATTGAGTCAAGAGGTGAAATTACAGAACCGTCAAAGGAGAGAGGAATTTCCTTTATGTAATTGCTTTTTGTTCTATTTGGCGAGGGTGTTCTACATGCGTGTGGCCCCCATCTTTTAAACATTGTCTTTTGACACAGCTTTCTAATCTTCTGTATGTTGTCAGCATCCACATTAACATATGTTCCTTTCACCCACTAATCTTCCACCATAATAGTACTTCTTCACATCTTTTCTAACAAGTTTCTTGTTAAGTCTCGTGCTGTGGCCTGGATCGCATCTTTCGAGGACCTGTTCACAGTCGACGTCATCAAACCAGTTTAAAAGCTTGAAGGTTAAAATCAAGTCTAGAGTCTGTGCATGTACTTCCCTATTTGTACTGTAAGGGGACGGAGTTTTGCACTCGTCCCCCCCCCCCCCCTCTCTTGTGAGTGTGTGTGTGTTCGTGTATGTGTATGTATGTGTGGGTGGGTGGATGTTTGTGTGGGTGGGTGGATGTTTGTGTGTGTGTGGTTGGGTGGGTGGATGGGTGTGTGTGTGTGAGTGTGGGTGGATGGGTGTGTGTGTGTGATTACCTATTTGTACTGTACAAGGAGGGAGTTTTATTCCTCGCGCCCCATCGCTCGAGCCTTACTACTATCCTACATTTTTATTTTTAAACTTCTGTAGTCTGTCCGCTCTTACTGTGTCCTCATTCAGTGTGTCCCATTTATCCACCACGATTACACTGTAGAGGTACGTCCATGAATCTTGTATCAACAAAGTTTCTTGGTTAGTTTCATGTTATGTCCTTTAGTTGTTCTTAACCTTAAATGTTTCGAAGACCTGTTCACTGTCTGTTTTATCAAACTGATTTGATAACTTGAGAAGGTTGTGATCAGGTGACCCTTCACTCTCCTCTCCTCCTTGACGGTCAAGTTTAAGACCTCTGGCCTCAACGATCTCGTTTTTCTTTCACCACCGAACCACTATTGGGGTCGACGAAGATCGTATTGACATGCCACACGTATTTTGTCATATTTCACTTGTAAAATTAGAAGTGATGCTGAAACGACTAGTGCTATTATCATCCCAAAGGATGCATTGTCTGTCATTGGCAGTAAGATAAAGGGTTGTTTAATTTTGGAATATTATTCTCTCTATCTTAAAAACCCGATCCATCTTGACTCCTTCTCAATGCCCGCCTTCCGTCGAGCAGGGATGTACAGAGTATGCGGCAGGGCGAGGCGCACATTGCAGACTCCCGCATCGTGTGGATGGGATTCATTAAACTCCGGGGTGTGTGCGCCCATTGGAGGACTCCCAGGTGCTGACGGTAATGGTCCATATATCCTCCTCTGGATTGCAGTCTGCAATCTCCATCCTTACCCAGCCAGGGCAGCGGCTTGAACTAGGGGGTCCCTGTTTACGACTCGCGCCTGGTGAACTGGGCAGGGGTCGTGGACGAGGAATACTGGGTCAGGGGAAGGATGGCATGCTTCCTCACATGAAAAGAAGCCACAGAGAAATCCTCTGATCTTTCCTGACGTTTTTGGACATTGAACCGACCCTCTGTGTGGTAGTAAATATCCCCTATGCAATGGAGGCCTATCCAGCCAGCCTCAGATGTTCACAGTCTGGTGGTTGACTCTAGCTTCCTCATACATGGTTTGCCAACTACATCTATGCAAAATTTCCAAAGTTGGTGACTATAGAGCGAATGATTTGATTTGTGCCGGTGTCCCCGGCAAGTTTATTGTGCACCCTATGCTCATCCTGTGAGCAGTAGCACAAAAAGGATTACAGGGGTCACAAAGGGTCTTGGTCAGACCCCAGTGGGTTGATATTACATAAGATGTTACAATTCGTATTTCAAGGCATACATTACATAGTTTCATATGGTAAGTTTTGCCGACTAGATGCGAAAAGTGGATACGAACTTCAAATTTCAGGTATCTTGTCATTAACAATAAGGTTTGTTTAGATCTATGCTTATGGACAGTCCCATTCCCCACGTACAGGTAATACAGCCTAGTGAAGCTTCTCTGTTGAATCTCCTTCTCATGACTACACTCATGGTTGACAGCCCTCTCAACACCTGAGTTCAGGGTGGGAAATAAATCATTTTAAGTTTAAATCGATTTCGAGTCCAGTGTTGGACATGTGTGCTCCGTACGTCGAACTTATTCACGATACGTTTTCACTTTAGACTATTAAAAGTAAGCTTGTTATTCACACCTTTGCCTTACCTAGGGATAACTGTTGGTATTTCGACTTTGTTCGAGTAATTCAGTTATTTACGTCACGGTGTAGAGCCCAAAGATATAGAAGAAATATAGAACAAAAACATAGATCAGATCCCTTAACTGAAAACGCCTTTGTTGTATCAGAAGCTTTTATCATCGACAAAGTGTACTTGGTTTCACACATCGCCACCATATTGATTTCGTGTATCCGATCCAAAGGCAGTTATCAGTTTTTCCTCCCTGTTTGTCTCTCAGTGTCTTAGCAGGGGACATCTCATCATGAACCATCTATGATAACCACAACATCGAGTACCTTTGCTATCTGATACCTATTGCTTAATCACCGGTGGCCAAAGCCAGACTCACGTCCCTCACCCTGAATTTCAAGGTTAGGTTCAGATGATGCCGTTCACCCTATCTCACTCAACACCTTCATTCCTATGACCGTCCTTTAAGGACTTTATTCTGGCTGACACCGGACAGTTTTATTCAGCTGAGGGTTGTCTCGCGTGGTCAAGGAGTTAAGCCTATCTTAGTCGAGTTGAATCTGATGCAACACCTACCTTGTGTCTCCCATCCCTTCTCCTCTTTCAATCCTACCACTGCCTGCTACCCTTGCCACCGAACCAAACCCCAACCCTCCCTCAACCCTCTATTACCACCTCTCCCTACCACCAACCACTGTAACCCGACGGCCAGAAGCGACCTAGCGTTTGTGTGTGGGGCCACAGACGGCTTGTCTACCTCCTGTGGTCAGATCAGATCTGGACATTGCACACAGTCCATGGAAACAAGGCATTAGCTCGTCCGATACGTAAATACATGGCGGTGGTTAGAGAACTATTTTCAAAGTCATCGAAGTTTTACGATTTTTTTTTTTTTCTTTTTTTTGGAGTTTTTCTGTGTCTGGAGCTTTAAAAATTCTTCTTTTTGAACTATATCTTCGAGTGGAAGCTGACCCCACAGCTGATGGTACAGGACTGTGACTGGAAGCGACAATTTGAACCACCCTGCTTGTAGTTACTGACCCTCGCTTACTCGTTTGGTCTCGAAGCGAGTGATTTAAGGAAATATTTTATGTTACATTAAATATTTTCTATGAACTGATAATGTTAGACATTAGGCAGTTGTGATGTACGTAGCTGGGTAGCGTTTCTAAGCCTGTGGTACGCAGGGTGTATATTTCAGTGACGTCTTTAAAGCGAAGTGTTGGTGGCATTTCAGGCAGTTGTCCGTGCTGGTCGTGAACCTTAGGTTAGGTTAGCTTATTAGGTACAACGACTGCCTCGCTTTTAAAGCTGTGGAGGTTGTTGGTGAAAGTAATATTTCCACGCGACAGCTCACACATTATTGTTGCTCTCACTTAGAGGTGACCGCTGGAGAGTTCCTCCCCGGCCTGTGCGTCCGGCGATACTTTGAGACACTTTACCGGGTAAGCAGTGACTGACTCCACCACACAAGATGATGACCATCCCGTAAAGGTTCCAGCCCAGGGCCCAGCGGGATAACTTATGAGATAATTCAGCATCTCAGTCAGGCTAACCTAAGATGTTAGCATCGTACAATGAGATTTGAACGTCTCGAACGTTTCCAAACTCATGGCATTTTGAGGACGTCATCTCGATCCTGATGGGCTTTGGACGCCTCACGAATGACTATTCATGAGAAAGTTTGCATGAGAAAGACAGACAACAGGAGGCCCTCCTGACTGGCCCACGAGCTGCAATTGTAAGGTCATGGGAAGAATGGTAAATAAAAGGCTTATTCTATTTTAGAGTCAAGGAACTTATTATATGATCAACAGTGTGATTTTCGTAGAAACAGAAGCACAACTGATCATTTGATAAGAGGTTAAATATTATCATATATCTTTCGGATTCCTTTTGGGGGGCTGACTCAAAATCTTTATTGATAGTCTATAAGTCCCTAATGAAATCTAAGTTAGAGTTTGGTCCACAGGTGTATGGCTCGGCAAGCGATTGTACTCTGAGGAGGTTGGATGTGTTACAACCTAAATGTGTGAGAATGTGCCTTGGAAACGTGTCCTGCAGTAGAGTTACACGATTGGAAGTTAAAGCGAATGTACACCTTCCTCTCTGGCTGCGTTGGGAAATACTAGCACCAAAGTGTGATTGGTATTCTGATGGCCTAGAGGAACACCACTTCTGCCTGTTGCCTCATCCATCAGGTTGTCAGCGAAGGTGTCAGACGACCCTCTGACCCTCAGACTGCACTGCCTCAGTGAGAACTCTGTAAAGTGAATGAAAGGGACACGCTGGTCAAGATTGTTCTGGCTCCCTGAGAGCAAACAAAAATGAATGCTACGACAAATTGACTCCAGGAGAGAATAAAAGAGAACGGGGTGGAGTGTGAGATACGCCAGTGCTTGTTGTTGATAAAGCCAACAACTTTATAATTGACCCCAATTATGAAAAAAGCATTCATATTTTTTTTTCCGATTCGTTATCAGCACTTCAAGCTATAAACTCTGGCTATACAAAGTCGAATGAAATTTAGGGCAATAGCAATGATGAACTAGATTCATGTGTCACATATTATCTTGATATGGGTGCCTGGTCTTTGCAACATTTACGGCAATGAGCAGGCATACAGGTTGGCTAGATCGGCGTCAGACCTTGGGGAGGTAATTTCGAACCACCGGTCATGACTTTCCTTAAGAAAGGAGTCTACATTTCTTCTGTGGCCGAGTCGAGTGGACCAGCCTGACATTTAAACATTAGATTCAGCAAGAAATAGCGTAATGACCTACTTCCTAAG